>JBDFRD010457689.1:0-19676 GCA_039654405.1 Bullina lineata | reverse complement strand
CGAATGCGTCAACGCAAGTAAGCCTAGGGGAACAAAACGGGGTTGGTGTGAGGGGGCAGAGAGAACGGGGCTTGCTTTCCACCACGGCTACGGCCTAGGCCTAATCGTAGAACAAAAGCAGGCCAACTGACAGTGTTTCTGGCGGTTTAGGCGAGCGCTGCTTTAAAAAAAAGGTTCATATCAGGTGAGAATATAGTGTTCTTAGGCGGATTTTGTGTTGAAAACGGGCTCTTAAGCGGATGAATTATACAGAAATAATTCCATTTCACGAGAATGGCGGGCTCTTTGGCAGAGACCACTGTACATTTATTGTAATGTAGAATCTAGATTTACATAGTACTGGATTTGGTAATCACTTTAGACTAACACTTTGGATGCACCCTTCAAGTTGCAACGTGCTGAAATTTTTCGTATTATTATTACGTTCAGATCTTGGAGGACATTGGAATGTATTATAATGTTTATATTTAATATTAATTTAAGGAAAAATTGAATATATTGAAAAAGATTAATGTAAGATGCATTGGATACTGAATCTATAAAAAAAGAATTGGAAACCCGTAATGAGTTTAGCCTTACAAAGCTAGAAACTTCCAAACTGGAGAAACATTTATTTATCATGCCCCTCCCGTGAAAGGCCTTTTCTTACTGTGCACTCCATCCATATTTTCCAAGACTCTCTCAGGGGACCTTTTTGTCACTTCTTCTTTCCATTCAATTAATTCCTAATCAAGAATAAAAATTGCCTGTCCAGGAAGTGCATCTGGGGAACATGCTTTCATAAAGTGTTCACTCTATTAGATGAAAGATGAGATTGTTACAACTCGAAGTTGGCTTTATATAGATCTCTTGCTTTTTCAATTGGTGAAAAGAACTTATTATCTGTCTCAGCAGGATTCAGGAACTGCTGCTGGTTTATACAATCCTTCATTTCAGATTTTTGTGTTACAATGTTTAGAGCATCGGACTTGTAATCCAGAAGTCCAGGCTTCAAACCCGGGAGGTGACCATGTTGTGTTCTTAGGAAAGACACTTTACACCAATTTTTCCTCTCCTCTCCCAGGTGCACAATGCATTCTGCTGGGGAAATAGACTTATGATGGACTAGCATCCTGTCTGGGAGATGACGTAGAAGTGATCTGTCCTGCTTTACGCTACTGAAACTGGGATAAGCTCCGGCCCTGTGGGCCTTATAGACTTTGAAGAAATGTTCCTTTACTTTTGTTTCACTACATTTAATGTTACCATCATTTGGTAGTGTGTCACAAGTTCATACAGTTTCTCATACTTATACAGGTGGTGCAGCAGTTTTTGCAGGAAGTAAATAATTCACAAAGTAAAAGACAAAGAGCTGCTGTATCATGGGGCTCTGCTTGCAAGTTCTTGATGGCTCGCAAATTTGATCTGAAAAGAGCTGTTGAATTGTTTTATGCACATGAGGTAAGTTTTTGTGGGTTGCCTGAGAATTGTGACAACTCTCATCAAAGATTTGAGAAAGAAATAATAATATAAATCTTTTAGTTTCAGTTTCAGTAAATATAGATTTTGCTAACAAACGTGTGTACATAATGTTTTGTCCCAGTCTTACATAAAAGTTTGATCATGTTGATTGAATTAAATCCATCTAGAATTTTTTTTTGATGAGAAAAGAAAAAAAAACCCCACCTATCAAAATTTCATATCATATTTCAGTAGTAATAATGACTGTTCTATGAGTTACTATAAAAACTTGATTTTATAATTACACATATACATTATACTGGTATGAAAAAAGAAAATTTAGTCTGCAATTGCCTTGTTGAAAAGGATGCTTTCCTAAGCATTTTATATAAATTATCATAATAATAAGCAAATTATTTGTAAATTACGGTGCAAATGCTGCCTACATTTTATTGAAACTCCAGCAAGCCCAGAAAGCTGGAGTCTGTCTTAGTTTCAATGTCATGTAGAGGAACAAATGATTCTATAAGGTCACCTCTAAGAGAAGATGTTCAATTGTTGTACTTTTTGAACAGTGTCAGGGAATACTAAATAAAAGGAGTAGTTTTTTAAAATGTGTAAAATTTATTATTTTGTACATGCAATGATATTTACATTACGAGTTGATTTTGTTTTCCGTAGTCTACAAGACAAAGAGAAGATTTACTCTGCATTGATGCAAATGACCAACTACTGCAGAAAGAAGTCTCGACAGAAAAGTTCACTATCTTGGTAAGTAATAAGCATACTGTTGAATCTGAATAGAGCAACTAAAGTTGTGCATAATGAGTGTATTTGTTTTTCATTTTACATCCAACTTTCAGTTCATTATTGTAGAAACTAATCAGTTTGCTTCTAGGAAGATTATACCGAAGGAATTGAGACTGGTACAATAAAAAGAAGAAAAAATAATCCTTTCTTTCCCTAAAGTATTGGAGTATAAAATTTCAATGTCCTCACTTGTACTTGTGTCTAAACTAGAGTCTGAGTATGGATGCTAATAATAATGGCAGCTTATTTTTCTCCATCCTTGATACTCTGTTCCAAAGGCTCATCAAGAGATGATTTTAGAGGCAGGTTTTCTATTTCTTGTTTGTCCGTCTCTGCTTCATCCTCATATGGTTTGCCTGTATGGCCAGTCTTCTGCATCTTGAGATGTGTGTTATTCATTTTTGTATTAATTTTTCATTTTAAACTATCGCAGGATGTGTCTTCATGGGTACCAGTGTCATGCATAATCTTTTTCTTTTGTGATGTTTTGGTAATATTCAGTAGGAGGTATAGGGGTATGTAGAAAGCACTCTCCTGTAGACCCCAGACTAGCCATTGCATGGTTAACAGTTCCAAAGCCCTTCTGTTCTCATGTTGTCTTTATTCTGTCCTCATAGCCTGGCCGGGACAAGTCAGGGTCGGCTGTGGCTATGTTTGCAGCTCGGCTTCACTACCCGCCCCAGTCCACTCACCAAGTTGTTCTCAAGGGACTCATCTATCAGCTGGATGCAGCTCTGCAAAGGTGATAGGACAGCATTCTCCTTCTTCCTATTTTTTGCCTCCTCCAACTCTCCACATCCCCCACACTGTTTCCTCTTTCTGCCAGCCTGTTCCTTATTTTCTCTTCTCTCATAGTATTTTCTTTTAATACTAAATTATCTTCTCTACATTTTTTCTACTCATACTTTCTTCATTTTGCTTCTCCCTTTGTTTCCAATAGCTCATATCAGTTTCCCAATTTTTTTTTTATTTCATTATCATTATTTCCTATGATATTAGATTGGGGTTGTGGATATTCTCAATAGTTATCTAAAAGCTATGAGCCTTCTGTGTGCAATATTATTCTCATATATGATAATAAGTCTGACTGTTTGTTTAGCTTCCCCCGTCTTCAGAGTTGTAATGTTTAGAGCAACAATAATAGGAAAAATTAATTCCTTGTGGGGCAATAATCACATAAGAAAAATGGGTACCATAAATTGTTACATTTTATGTGTTTATATTTCAGTGTTGACACACAGAGACACGGCTTAGTCTTTATATACGACATGACAGATTCCAAGTATGCTAATTTTGATTATGACCTCAGCATCAAGATCCTGAATTTATTGAAAGTAAGTATTTTGGCTCAGACCTCAAAATACTGAATCTTATTCTCTATGGGTTGCTGGACTTCTGACCTGTGGTTATTGGGAGGCTTTTTTTTTTTTTGTATAAAGGTTATTCTATTCCTGTTCCTAGGCCCCTCCACATTGTTCCTGTTAATTACTTAATCGCAGTATTTGAAATATTAGATAATATTATATTGCCATTTGAGATTAGTGTGTTAAATAATTATTTCATCTACACTACATTATGAAGCTAATTTTCTGACCTGATACACCCCAGGGTGCCTACCCAGCACGTCTGAAACGTGTCCTCATTGTGACGGCTCCTTTGTGGTTCAAGGCTCCTTTTAAAATTCTCAGACTGTTTGTCAAGGAGAAGCTTCGAGATCGGGTAAGGAAAGGAAAGTTTAAAATATAGGTGTTTGTGTTGAAATTTTGATATGAGGTTAGCATAGATTAGGAAGGGTTTTTTGTTGTTGATTCCGTCTTTGTTCTTGGCAAGGACCGCTGTCTTAGAACTACAAATTCTTTGTTTGGATATCTATTTTAAATGAAATAGTTTGCTTTCTATTTGATAATCAGTCAAGCACTCCTTAAGCAGAGCATATTGTCAGATCCATGAAGATGTTTTTTTTTTTTTCCCCATATAACTAATTTGTTTTGAAGCATGAACTGCACACGTGTTAGAATTCTTTTCATTTGCACTGAAAAGGGCTGTCTACTGCAGTTTTAATTTTGTCAGGAGAGGGTAAACATGTTATGTGGTTTTTACATTTTGAAAAACTACCCTACTCTTCATTCTCACAATTTTTGAGCGTGTGTTTCTTTCTTTTTTTTTTTTTTAGGTCTACACTGTAAATGTGTCAGAATTGAGTTCGTATATACCAAAAGAGACCCTCCCATCTCACCTTGGTGGGAGCCAGGTACCATGTCATATGGTATGGCTGCAAATGTGCTACCAATGTGCCACCAATCAGCAGCCAGATCTTTCAACATACTTCCAATCGGTGCCTGGTGGGAGCCAGCGGTCTGTCTCGCTAAGTGCTTCCAGTGAAACAGACAATCATTTAAGTGACATGGACTCTGAGAGCTCAAAGGACACTGTCAATGAGAAGCACACCAATGAAGATCGGGAGAAAGAAAAGGAAGACACGGATGACATGGAAGGGGACGGCGGAATCAGCCCCGATGTTCACACGGAGAAAGATTTCCCGCCCATGGTGAGCAGGAAGAGGAAAACTTCAGAATCTCGTAAACGGGTATCAGACACTTCCAGCCTTGTAGAGTCTGACCAAGATGACAGCACAGCAGAAGATCTTCCATGCAAAAAACGCCCACCCTCGTCAGGTTCAAACATTCTAGATGACTCTATTCATATGCCAGATACTGGTGGGATGGACGTTGAGCAATTGTTGACTAAACTCAACACACTGAAGCGGAAGGGGCTTTTTATGGAATATGGTTCAATCAAAATGGAAGCTCCAACGGGAACTTTCAATAACTCTAAGTAAGTGGCCGCTGTAGTTGAGATGTAGATGAATTAATGTATTACTGTTTCTAAACAAAGTATTTACAGGCATGTTTGTTATGGTTGTTCTGCACTTCTCACCCAAGTTCTGGAACATGAGTAAAGTGCAAATCCCATGAAAAACGTGAATAATTCTTGTTAGTGGAATGGTTACTGTGAAGACAAAAGTAAAATGTAGGGAGAACTAATTGTATCTGAAGTTAGTGAATAAGATTGAGGTTGGAAATATGGGAAGCCTTTGTAGCTGGCACTTGGGCTTTTTTAAAATTGAGTAGTTTCCTATTTCCTGACCTTTAATGTTCTATCCTATCCTATCCTATCCTAGCCATCCCGTAGTCTTGTGGACCATTAGGGCGCAACAGGTGATTTGGCAACCAGCATCCTCCAATCCTCTGTTTTCAGACCTCTTGGTTATCTCCTTTAACCTCAGTCCCGTCCATTCTTGTCCTCCCATCTCTTCCTCTATCTGCCGCTCCTTCTCACTCCTCGCACAGGACTGTCTTGGCAAGCCCTTGTGTTACAATAGTGTTTCAATTTATTGTGCTCAATGTCACATCTCCTCAATCTCCTTACTGTTACTGTGTTAGAATTTACTATTATATCACAATAATTGTCAAGGTCACAGTGATCTGCACCAATGTGTCAAGGTCTGCTTTCTCATAGAGTCACAATTATCTTTCTGTTAGTACTTCATAATCAGCAATAGAAATCACCCAGTTGTAAAAACAGAAATAAAATGTTGGGAAAACTAATTGAAAAAACTGAATCTACTGTCTCAATTTCCTAGAAAATTGGAACACATGTTGGGGACTCTGGGAAAGCCATTATTTACTAAAATTAAAAATAAAAGGTACTAAAGGAAATATTTGAGACAAAAGGATTTTTCAAGCTATTACTTAACTTACTGCATGAGGAGGAAAAAGACCAGAAAAAACATGATTCATTTTAATCTGCTGTATTGATCCTATTGACACTTGTTGATTCTTTTTAAGCTATAAGTCCATTGTATTCAAACATCTTTTCCTCTCAATGTACTCATACTTTTGAAATTCATTATCAGTACAATTTGATTCAATACCATGTTTTTACAACAGGATCAAAGCAAATGTTTCAAAGAATAGATACACCGATGTGCTGTGCTATGACCACAGTCGGGTTCCCTTACCGGTACAAAATGATGATCCATACTCAGATTACATCAATGCAAACTTTGTCGATGGCTATATGCAGAAAAATGCCTTCATATCCACGCAAGGTAAGTAATTTAATTTCTGACAGAACTGTTTATTTATATATTTATTTTCCTTTTCATTCATCTCCTGTTTAGCTCTGTTCATTTTGTCTGTGAATGGAATCCACTCATTGATTTCTTAATAATAGGAATGAATAAAATGTCCACATTTCATTTCAGCAATATTTAATACTTGGGTTTGTTTGAAAAATGACTTCAGTCTATTTCCATTTGGTGTCATAGGTATACTCGGATTATGATATTATGTCCACAAATGGTCTCCAGTGAATGGAGTAGAGGTCATTATAGAAAAAATATGGCAAGGAAAGTAATCTTATGTTGTCACATATTAAAAGATTTATAAGTATATTTAATAACTACTTATAACAAATCTCTCTGTCCATCTCTCTGTATCTCTCACATTATTTTTGTCTCATGTTTGTCTTTAATGTCCGTCTATTCATCTGATTGTTTCTCTCTCCCTTCATACCCAACCCCATCTCCCTGATCAGTAATTTGATATAAATGAAAGTGTATCATATGTGAGTATCTCATAATAGTTGCCTCTCTGTTTGTCAGGACCTCTTCCGAAAACCTTTGTGGATTTTTGGCGCATGGTTTGGGTCAGCCAGACAAGGGTTATTGTCATGACGACGAGGTGAGCTCTCTCTTTACCTTATTTCTGTTGAACAATCTTAAATAATTAGGTGAATTTCAATAAAAGAGATACTCCTAACATCACTGCAGATTCTAATCCTGTTTTCCATGTTAATGCGTCACATGAATACATTACTTCTCTCCTCATATTAAAAGTACTAGACATATTTAATATTAAATTTTGCTTTACTTCATTACTGTATTTAAGCAGTGTTTTTTTTTTTTTTTTTTTTTTTAAATAATCAAGAAGTTGTAGCAACCATTATTACTCTGTCATCATGACTGAGCGATGTTCTCGCAACACGGTGTTGTTGTTACTCCCCAGTCACTGTGTTGTGAGCGATGTGTATAGTGTATGCGTGTATGAACTGGTAGTCTTGAATGAGATCGTGTGACAAGCAGCACATACTTTTATTTCTGTAAAATATAACATGTACTGATTTTCGTTAAGATGTTTCAACTCTTGCTACAAAGTTCCCTTATATGCAAGTACCAGTTTTCTGATGAACAAATTTGATTTGAAATAAGATTGACATTTTTGCCGAAGAGAATTCTGTATTAATAGTAAATTATGTGATGGTAATGTTTTGACTATTGTAATACTTTTATGAATAGGGTTTTTAAAAATGTTTATCGTTCTGTTTAAAATGAAACATGTCCATGTACACACTTTTTCTCTCATCAAGATTGAGAGGTCAATGGACTTGGTATGTCAGCACAGTGTCAGTGAAATGAATTTCAGTTTACTTACCTCTTCTTTTGAAAACATAAAGTGTCAATGTTTCCCATTGCAGGACTGTTGAACGATCTCGAATGAAGTGTGGTCAGTACTGGCCAAATGAGGCAGAAGGAGATGAACAGTTTGAGGAGTTTATCGTGTACAACAATGGCATTGAACAGAATAAGGACTATACAGAGACTAAATTGATGCTACACAATACCTTTGTGAGTTATGCTAATAAGTCTTCTTTTATTTATTTTAATGTGAAGGGTAGAGGGACTGTACATTTATTATGATGAATTTATTTGTTGCGAATAAGATGAACCGTCCTGCTTAGAATAATGTTAATACTTGTAGAACATGATATAAAGAGCTTCATTGTGTAATTGTTTGAAGTTTATGAATTGGGGCTGTTTATGGATGATTATGAAAGAGCAGATCAAAGAGTGGTATACATTTAGGATCTTAATATTCACTGCCTATTTTATACTAGGCTGTCTATAGGCCCAATAACAACTCAGTTTTGAAAGGCATTGACAATTTTACTTTATGAATTATATATTTGTTAGTTCAAAGAACTGGTAGTAAAAATACGGTAAAGAAACTAACATTGACGTAGAACCTTTATGGATATTAGAAAAATGTATTAAAATTAGATCATCACAGAAGCTTTAGTTGAGCAGGTGGATGTTCTTTGCTTACACACACACACACATTTTTTTTCTTTTGCCAATCAGTTTTATTTTTATGTTTCGGAAGACTGCAATTGATCATGTGTTAATTTGCCTTCTCAGGACTGCAGTTCTAACAGTAATTTATTCTCATTTAACAATGGCATGCAAGGCAGAATGACTATGATCATATTCACACGACTGTTGAACCTAATGTTAAATTCAATCTTAATGTGACATGATCAAGATCTAAGATGTTGCACACGTATATTACTTCTTCAGCTCATACCAGTGTCTCTGTCTCTGAATGTGTTCAAAACCCAAACCTGTCTCTACTCCTAGAGTGGCGAATCACGAAGCGTCACCCATCTCCAGTTCACCAGCTGGCCAGACTATGGTGTTCCGCCAGCTGCTCCGTTCCTTGACCTTCTCTTCCACGTGCGGCACATCCAAGAAGTTGCTACAAAGGAAATGGGGTCATCCTGGCATGGCCATCCCTTGGGGCCACCTGTTATTGTTCACTGTAGTGCCGGGATTGGCCGCACAGGTGAGTTTGTTGTGTTGATAGTTATTGTTGAAATGCTTTCATGTTTTCATTCATAAAGGACCTTAAGCCTTTCTTAAGAAATTTCTCTTGCAATTTGCCAACAGTGTATGTTTGTCTTTCTTTGATCAGCACTTTCTTCCAAATGTGGTCAATTTCTGATCATTATTTAATGGTATTGGCTGCTATGATTTCAACATGTTTTTGATAAAACCATTGTACCAATCCCTTTCTTTCTCAAAGAAAAGGGTTTTGTGCAAAGTAATACTGAAAAGACAGTGTATTCATATTTTTCTCCACCTCTTTTCTTTTTTTATGAAAGCTTTTATTGCACTACTCACACGGTAAACTTGAACAAAGAGTAAGTTTACCATTTATTCAGTAACAACCACACTAAATAACAGTCCCGACATAGAACATAGAAATTCATTCAAGCTGTACCTTTTCAGGTACATTCATCACTGTTGATGTCTGCCTTCGACGTTTGGAAGATATAGGAACAGTGGACATCCGAGAAACAGTGAGGCGCATCCGATCCCAGAGGGCTTTCTCCATTCAGATGCCAGACCAGTATGTGTTCTGCCACCAGGCTGTCATCGAGCACGCACGAAGGCAGGGAATCATTAACAGTTTGGAAATGTGTTCTTTGGAAGATAGTGACAGTGACTGAACGCCCACTCAAAACTGAAGATTATTTAACGTGTTCCATTCATGTCGTAATTAGCTAATGCCTGAAAGACTGACTACACTGCTGTTGCATAGTATGTTTTTATGGCAATAGAAAAGCATTTGGGCAATTTTTTTCTAATCTGTGCAACACAGTGTATGCCCATCTTGCTCATGGTAGCTGAGCAGATTGCTGGCCTTGATGAGTGATCACAGCATTGGTGTTCAGCTTTAGACAGGAAGTATTTCATTCAAATATAAACCAGTTTTATTTTCAGGGATATTTATTATTTTCCAATGTAGTGTATTTATTTTTGTGAAGCATGTATTTAACAAGTCTCTACTAAACTCTGTTGCGTAAGTGATAAACTTCTTTCATAATAATCCCCTAACTGAAGGTTTTTTTTTTTTTTTTTTTTTTGTGTAGTACTAAATTGACTTTTATGTTTGTCTAACATGAAATGAAATGAAGGGAGACTGCTATCACAAGTAGGCCTAAAGCATCCATCATTGACAAGCTTCAACTTCAAACCATAATGCTGATCCCCAAAGTGCCAAAGCTTAGTTTGAGCAGTATGGCCTGGAACCTGTGAACAGTCAGACTGGAGTCATGACTTGGAATAACAACCGGAATGCTGTTGATTCCTCTACTTTGTTCAGCAAAACCGTTGAGCCCACATATTTCTGTTGTTTATAATTTGCAATATTTTCTCTTACTTCTCATTTTCTGATTTCTGAACTGCTTTCCATAGAGATCTGAAAGACTAAAGAAGATGAAAAAGAGGTATCCTCCTCCCCTCCCCCCCCCCCTTTTTTTTTTTTTTAGAATCCAAGGGTTAAAGGTTTTTCTTTTTAAATCAGAATGGTAAAGTGCTAACAGTAACTCAAAGCTATGATACTATTTTTTTTCATGATTTTTTCATGAATCCCAAATTCTAAGATTATGAAATTCTTTTCCATGCTCACAACTTCTAAGAGCAAACAGGGCCCACAGTTGTCCTAGAATCTAGTTGTTGTCAATGAATAAATAAGGTGGAACACAAATAAAGCTAAAGTTACATTTCGCCATTTATTTCCCTTGAGTCCAGTCGAGTGATAAGATCCCAATGTTTTAAGGTGTAAGAGCGAATGTCACCAGATTACCTTTCTTCTTCTACTCACTAAATGCACACCAGAGTAAGCAGCTCTCGTGGTTGTGAGGACGTTGATATAGAGAATGAACTGTAATTTTCCTGAGAAAGTCAGTCAAAATGGAACCTCAATTTATTAATTTTTTTTATTTTGAGCATGAGAAATATACAATAGACTGATCCTTTTAGTTAATTTATATTGTAAAGAAGTGTTTTTTTTCCTTTCATGTAAGTGAAAGATAGAACATATGTATGTTGAAACATTGCTGATCCATTTTAGTTAAATTGTGTTGTATATAAATGTGATGCAGTGGCTAGAAGTCTTGTCTCTCCATCAAGGTGCGAATTGGATATTAACATATAAATTCTGCTTGAGAAGTAAACCTATTTTTATGTTGTGTAAGAGATGATCTTGTTTTGCTTCATGCTTTTCAAATCAGGATAAGATCTGCCTCTCATAGGCCTTGGGGGAATTTTGTTGTATGCTGTACATAAAGAAGTTAAAAAAAAATGGCTTGTACTCAAGTTTGTAAAGGGATGATACCTTCAAGACCATTTTGAAAATGTATTGCACAATCTCATTATTAAATGGACCAAGCAGTTATTTACAGTCCAATTTCTGTACACAGTATATAAATAATAAATATTATGCAACATATTCAAATCATTGGTATCAAAATTTTTAAGCATTTGTATTTCTATATTGGCTACTTTTATTTTATTTCATTTATATTTATATTATTTTTCAGAGAACCCATTCACCATGACTATGTGTTCCATTAATGGGCTTGATGTCACTGTCTAAGCTAGTCATATATCAAATGCCTTTGCACATAGCTTTGCCACATTATTATCCATTGACTGACTGACACAATATTTTAATTTATTGACAAGTTTGCGATGTTTACTGACGCTGTTATTGTTTAATAAAATTTACAAAAACCAGCATTTATGTTTTTTTTTTCATTTTCTTATAAGGACCGGGCATTCAAAATAAGGTGATAGAAAGTAGATGTAATAATACTCATTCTCTAGCTCTCTATGTTAAGGACTTTAGCCTGGTACTATAATAGTGTAATAACATTTCCGCTAGAAGATTGATAATTTTGCTTGTTGAGATATTAAAAGAAAAGAAAGTAAAGATTAGAATAGAATTATTTTAGAATTCTGATTTTGAATAAGATGTCTCACTGGGAACATACTGTGAACAGAAGACTGAGACATGAGCTTTGGAGGATAAAGAAATTAGTAAAACTAGTACAAATATCCAATCATCTTAAAATCAGGTTTTATTATGAAATTGGTTACTGCATGGATTTAATGAAAATATAACTTACTTGGTCAAAATTGCATTTGCCCATATTGAAATAATATAAATTTTTTTTTTATTCAGTTACATTGTTTCCAGCAGTTTCTCATTATACAAAATATTGTTTATAAGCTTGTGACGTTTGACTCTCTACGCCTCATTCATTTTTCTCCTTCTGGTAGAAGATTCTATTTCTGGTGTTTGAACATATTTTATGTAGTGTACAGTCCATGCCGATTTTACGAGCGATCACATCGTTGTGTGTGCTGTAGCTTTGCAGTGACTGCTGTTTGCATTTCTTTAGCAAGTGAGAAGACAATCATTCTCTATGATATCTCAAGTTGTACCTCAGTTAACAGTGATACGTAATATAGATTAAATATTTTCTCATGTTCCCCACAATTAAAACATTTGTAAATGAAATATATTAATAGATCCTAGGATATTAATCACTCAGAGGTCAGTTTGAAGGTTTGATGTTGTTTGAGAATCTACTGCAGTAATCAAGCAATTAATGGTCAAGTTGCATTAAAAAATAAATTGTTTATTACACAATTAATGTATTGACCCAAGACAAAAACAGTAACATTTTTTAAAGATATTTTGGGTCAAATGGGATTTTTTCTTTGGTCAAACATCTGATAGTGGATGAATTATCTCTCATTTTGTTTCTAATTTTCAGTTGTTCATGTCCTGCTTCCTTCATTTTTCAAGTATAGACTTAAGGCCCTGCGTAAAACCACAAAACTTAAAAACAAAAATTAGCTCCAATGCAGCAAAAATAGCAAAAGTTTCATTAGTATGTCAAACTCATTATGTTTAGTGCATAGACGGCTTAGCATTGCTAAAGCAAGGGCAGTATGGCTTATATTAATTGATATATGTAACTTTTTGCTGACGGTGACTTTGGACTATGAGCTGTATAAATATGGTCATTAATCTTGATTTGGGCCCCAAAACTACTTAGGATGACAACGATGTTATTGTTTACATCAGTGAGGAGCTACAAGGCAAGTCACATGAACGGTTATTCAATTTCTGGTGTACTTAGACCCAATATTTGTTAAAAAAAAAGAAAATTCATTTTGTACTTTCCTGCCCGATGATTTTCAAATCTCCATGTTACTGTCAAATGTACTGAGTGTAATAACTGTCGTTTTACTGTAGATTTTTTTGGGGGGGGGTTAAGATTTTTGTAGTAGATGTTAAAAAAATCATCCTGCCTGTGGAGGGACAGACTATTCATGTGACTGTCAACACATGCCCTTCAAGAAGATATTTTAGATTTCCTCATTTTTCGTAAGCTGATAAAATAACTGTTCGGCAGGGATTTTTTTCTTTTCATTGTTTTTTTTTTTTTTTTTTTTACCCCAGCTTGCTAACACAGTAAATATAATGTCTCAATTTATGTTAAATTGATGACTGTAGCTGAAAACATACTTGGATATTTTGTACAGGCATTATTACAGTGTCTTGATATGATATTAATGACTTATGTGCATCCGTTTTGTTCTTTATACTTTTCATCTCTATTTGTTGTTCAGTTACATTATCTACTTACCATGTTACTTAATTTTGACTTAATAATTATTTTTCCAAATGGCAGTCAGATCTTGAAAGACTTACTCTGGTTTCAGAATGTTGATTTTTTTGCTTTCTCAAATATTTCTTTGTTGTTTCAAAAACGAGGAGGAAGAAGAAGAATGGGTTGATTTAGAATTTGTGCTATTGACATGTTATTGGCAAAGTAAACTGATATTATTTAAATCTTAAAAAAACTGAAGGTGCATCTGTTGCAGATGAAAGTTAGACTTGCTGTACATTCATACGTTTTCCTGTATTGAAGTATATGTCTGGGGAAAAACAAAACAAAAACTTGCTTCCTTGAGGTGGAAAAGGGAATGTGAGGCTGGGCTGGTCAAATGTCCAAGTGAACACCTAAGCATCTTGTGGTCAGTAATTCGGGGATGTTCTTCAAGTGCCCAGCCTCCATCAGCAACTGTTCTCATAGAAAGTGAAGTTGTCATGGTTTCAAGAGTGCATTTCATGTAGAAACAATTGTAGAATATGAGGAATAAAACCTAACAGTTGCGTTGACTGTTGAGTTTGAGTGAAAAGGCACGGGTGGAGAATTTTATTGAACTTTATTCACTATTGTGTTGTTAAGGCCTGTAACTAGTCGCTCAATTCATGTCTGCCTGGATTGTGTCTCCATCAGTCCAGCAAACATTTACGATTGCTGTTGTTTTTATGCTATGTCTTCACATGTGTGAGCTCATTTCTGAAATGTTTTGTGACATTTTCACATTCAAACTTTCAGTGTGCATTTTATCTGTATCTGAAAAAGAAGTTTACAGATTGTTATGAAGTGGTAATTACAGGTAAAAGGAGCTATCCCAAACAAAAACAAACCAACGATCGACATTTCTGTCTTAAGGAGATGAAACAAAAGGCAAGCACTACCCAAGCCGCATCACAATCACAATCCTTAGAACTGGATCGCATGGTATTGTGATTTTGGTTTGAACCCTCGAAGACAGGAATGTCGAGCATTGGTTTGTTTTTGTATTGTTTGGGATAGAACATTTTATTTGTATTTCACTTTGTATTTTTCAGCTTCCCTGCAGCCTTTGTGCACTGTTTTACAAATTGGTGCGGGTGGACATAGTCAAGTGTGTGCTAAGTTTATGTTCTTATGCATCTTGCTTTGGCTACACCACATCACATCAAAAAGTGGTAGCATGCTCCATACTGAACTAACTTGCCTATTTCATATACCTAACCCAGTACCCCGTAGATACCTAGATACCACTGGTCGTCAGGAAAACAAGCCTTCTAAAAATGACTACTATTAAATCCAACATTGACCCCAAATTAAATTCACATTTTTGTGCCTTGCTTCGACTAGAAGAGTAACAGAGTTAAAGAATGCTGGAGTATGAAAGTAGTGTACTAGTACAAGTTTCATTTCCTGTTAGCTTCAGAATAATATACCAACAACGTTGTTGCGTTGTGTTATCAGCGTTTGAATCCGTTTTCATTGCTTTTTATTGGTCAAAGCATTTCAACCCAAAAGGAAGAAGAGCTTTTGGTCTTTTGACTTGTTAAGAATGAATGGCGTCAAAGAATTTCTGTACATCGTGTGCCGTGTGTTGAATGTGATGGCCGTGTATGAGTAGCAGTCGAGCTTATTATATACGCCAGTTCCAATTCTGTTGCTGATAGGTCTGATATAGCCAGCGGGACAGACTATTCGTGGTCCCCCCAGGCTAAGTAAATAATGAAAAAACAGACAACCGCTTGGGTGTTAGTGCAAGCTTTATGGCACGGTGTTCGCTTATGATGTTGGTATGGACTAGCGCGTTGCAATGCTTCTTCCCTTATACATGTTATTGTGTTCATATTGTATTGTACAGTTAATGCTTGACTATCTGTGCGACTGCTTCGCCTCTTAAGCATTAGCCACACGTGTTTCACCATGAAGATCGATGCCATGCATTTTATTCTTGTTATGCCTGCTTTGATGATAGATGTCGGACGTTGTTATTTTCGTTGCGCCTGTTTTGCAAATCAATGTATTAGCACAAACACGTGTAACTTTATATTTGATGAAACTTGACTTCTTTCTGTGAAAGCGGTTGATTTTTGAACCAAAATAATATGATTGTATAATCTTATTAAAGGACCATGTATGATAATACCGTTAATTTAACTTCTTCTAACAATATTGTAATGGCAAACGTAAAGTCGAATGTAGACCCAGTAAAGCAGCACAGAGTTATATATACTTCATGTAATATAGCGGCCCACCTCTTTGTCCATGTAGACCATATTTTTCCCATGGCTTCTATGCAGCATGTAGATTCCAGAATGTACTTAGTACGATGTACTTCACTCACTAATTATTATTTTATACCACCAGCAGCACAAGTTGGGCTGCTGCTTTTTGTATCTGTTATTTTGAAATAATCAAAGCAGTCTGGAAAGGGAAACAATGTGAACTGTCGTCTTAACTGAGAAAGTCGTCCCCCACTGTTTCAGCTGAAAAGACTTTTTAATACTCAAATGTTCCCCAAATTGTCTTTTTTTTGGGGGGATGTTTTCTTTTCAGGTTAATAAATATAAAATCCAGCAATAGGTCTACATGACAAACAATATACAATGTAGACACTCTTTTCTTTGTTTATATAAACAAAAACGGGCCAAGGGTTTGTATTGCACTAAAACTTCAAGATATATTTTTGATGAGTTGGTTGGGGTAGGAAAGGGGGTACGATACGCAACTTTTCTTCTTCTTTCTATGTAACTGAAACTTGAAACAGCATATTTCGTGTAGTTCCTACCGTTTCCATGCGGCTCCTTGACAGATTGGCACTGAAGGAGGAGCAATAAATCTCATCGTGCTTGTTTCTAGACTTCTACACTTTCTGCACCAACTCTATCCATCCAATTTATTGTAACAGTGATACCTCAGTCTCGTCAAACGCAGTTTTAGCAGTAGGCAGCGATGTACCGCTTCACGTTGTGTCTTCGACGCCCCCTATCCACAGACAGCCAGGTGTTGATTTAATCAAAAAAATATTTTCCAAGCACTAAGCAAGGATGTAAAGGAAGACACGCTCGTTGTGGTTAAATTGAATTTAAAACTAATTTTATCGTCTCCCCTTGTTCCACTCGCCCAGTGGTGGGAGGTACTGTGGAACCCAATTATCTTTAATGTTCAGTAAACGGACATTTCTGATCTAACCTCCATCGATGGTGTGAAGCGTCTTCAGATCAGACACGAGACGAATTTTTAATGCCTTCACACGCAAACATTTTTATTTATTTTTTTTTGGAAAAAGGGGGGGGGGGGGTGAAGACATGGTAATTGACAAGTAGGGCTTATAATACCTTGGCGAATATAAACGAATTGACGTGATTTGGTAAGTTCAATTCCTCCCCTTTCTCGCTGTTATTCCGTAATAGCGGTAATGTGGAGTACACAATGGCACAGGCTGACGCCCTTTTATTGGAACGGCTTGATTACGCAATAGAAAAAAACCAAACAAACCACGTTACAGTTGATGGCCGTGAATGCTCGGTAACTTCATCACCGATTGATGTTGTATCACTTTATTTGTTGTACGCTTTTGTTGTTATTATTATTATTATTATTATAAAATATGGTTTAATAAATCACACACATGCTTTCAAATCGTTTTGTTTGTTTTATTTGCTCTGATCTTGTATTTATAACTAGGTAAGTGCCTCTAACAGTCACAACGTTAACATCCGCAGAAGGGTTTAAAGTACATCTATACTAAGAAAATGCCAACTCGAAACCGATTTTCCTCTAACATTGAAATGTGAAATGTATTTTTCGGTAATTTCAACTATATGTTTATATGTCTAACATGGTTGGTGATTTTTGTTTGTCCACATTAACGTGCCTTCAAGGCCCAAAGGCTTGCAGCTTATTCCGGTTTAGTGAAAGATAATAAATAATCTGTGCAAGACGTCGGTCCGTCGTAAGTAGGCCTCTACTTCCAAGCAGAAGAAACTGTTACCCTCTTCGTGCCTGGGTGGGAAGAGGAAAAATTGTTTCAAATATCACAATGCTGGGATCGGCATTACTAAATGGACCAAGTGTCGAGCAAACGGCCTTTTATTTTTCGATTCTGATAGCCCAACCATCCAACGAGATTGTCCATAGGCCGAGTAAAATATAACAAAAACTAAGCCTCGCCCAAGATGGAACAAAGAAATACAATGTCCTAGGATAAAAATTGTGCCAATTCGTGAGCGTGTTGTATTCACATTGATAATAAACACGGAGAACGTTTTAAGGAAAGCAGCACGGCACTGGAGAGAGGATATGAAAAAAAGCACACTACGTGTATGTGTTTCATTTAGCCGAGTGTTGTCAGAACAGCGGCTCTTGTATCACCGCTTGGAAGTGAAGATAAACTTGGCGAGAGAAAAGAAAACGCTAGTATTGGCATTAGAAGGAATTGATCGGTTTCTGTCTGTCTGGGTATTCATAGTCCAGTGGAGTGACGCGATGTTACTGTACGCTTCTATAACACAATGTTTGCTTTCGAATTGTGTCATATTTTTTGAAATTGTAATTGCTTGTTGAAGAAAAATCAGGATTCCGTACTTTTGTTATTCCACAGTAGGCTCAAGTCCTGAGCCCGACATAGAGAAAACAGACTGTACCAGTATGATGAGTTTCAATCGATTGCAAACATTTATTATTTCGACAAGGAGAATACGTCCTCTTTTTTTTTTCTTCCATTGATTGTTACGTCTATGTGTGTGCAGATGAGGCTGCACGGTTACAGACCATAAGAAGAGATTTGTAGGGCACGCCATGATTCTGACGTGCTAGGCCGGATGTCCACCAAACCGAAACCGTCACGATTTTTCAGACGGGAGGTGTCGTTTAGTCGGGTCGTTTCCGTTATGTGTGTCCACGGAGACGAACCGACAATTTGGAAACGGCCCGACATAATAGGCCCAGATCTAGACTACATTTTCTCGCAAAAACCCAGACGGTGCTCTGAAAGGCAAGGCTATTCTTTCGAGACTCGAGAGGGCATCCTCTTGTTTGGGTTAGATCAACATATGTGGCGAATTCCAGCATCTGTATAACATTATTACTGCTGATCCTAATTCAATTTTGCGGCAACATCTGTCCAGGCGTTGTTGGGTTTCGGGTCGCTCTTATTATAGATACTTTTTTTTTTTAATCTTCAATTAATTTTTCGTCTTCCATGCTTATGGCGCTGCGAGAAAAGTGTTTGAGCTCGGACACCAACTGTAAGGTCAAGATTTTCATTGCGATCCCGACACAGATAGTAGTACAATGTGCTAGTCTGTAGAGCCCGATGCCCAAAATAAGATAAAAAGTATGAACATTTCTATAAAACGATAAATACGAAAAAAAAAAAAAAAAAAAAAAAAGTTGATTTGCGCGTAGATTTTTCTAATTTTGGGACGCTGATTACGAATATGAAGTTAGTTTTTCAATTTGACTTTGAATTAGTTAAAAAAAAAAAAAAAGCCTCTGCAGGACCTTTCCGGGGTGACTCATCAATCGAAGGGTCAAAAGTAGCCCTCGCCAGACACGAACCGACCTGCCGTTTACCGCGTAGAGTCGTATCGTTTTGGTGGACACACCTTTCGTGGACCTCTCATTGATTGCAGTCATAAACTCCGCTGCAAAAAAAATATACAAAGACAAACCTACTTTCGACTATACTATCTCCAAAGGTCTCCCAAAAGTGAAGCCCTAGCCGTATCGAAGAAACAGTCTCGGAGTCCAAAGAGAGGACTTATCTGGTCGACTGCCAGGCAAAGGAATGGTTTTCATTCATTTTTTTGCATTTATAATGTCCGATTCAAAATCAGGTGGTGACGAAACGCTTTCGTCGGCCTGTTGTTTGAGTTCGTGTTGTAGGCCTATATCCACGATCGCGGCGGCACCAAGAGATGGAAAGCCTTCACTTTTATAAAAATTTCAAGCCCGATGACAAGTAGAGAGACGAGTAGATACAAAAGTATGGTATCAGAAAGAGAGGAGAGTGAGAGAGAGAGAGAGAGAGAGAGAGAGAGAGAGAGAGAGAGAGAGAGAGAGAGAGAGAGAGAGAGAGAGAG
>JBDFRD010456586.1:0-18077 GCA_039654405.1 Bullina lineata | reverse complement strand
ATTGTAGATCTATAGCCTTCCATTGACAACAATCTCATATTGTAGATCTATAGCCTTCCATTGACAACAATCTCATAGATCTATAGCCTTCCATTGACAACAATCTCATAGATCTATAGCCTTCCATTGACAACAATCTCATCAATATCATATTGTAGATCTATAGCCTTCCATTGACAACAATCTCATATTGTAGATCTATAGTCTTCCATTGAAAACAATCTCATATTATAGATCTATAGTCTTCCATTGAAAACAATCTCATATTATAGATCTATAGGCTTCTATTGAAAACAATCTCATATTATAGATCTATAGGCTTCCAGCGACAACAATCTCATATTGTAGATCCCACCGTATTCTCTCCCGTTTTGGCGCTGACCCCGTTGTTTATTTAAACCTGGATGTACTGTGATCTCGTTATTGTGATGGGCAAGCCGCTTCTTCTTCGTAATTGTGTAGCGAGATGGCGACCTCCTGGTCTTATGTTATTGAGTTATACAAATCATTGGAATGTTTGTGGAAGATTAAATCAAAGGACTACAGCAACAGAATTTGAAAAGAACAAGCATACGATCAATTAAGTTCGTGAGTCAGTTTGATGAAACAGCAAGTAGAGAACTCATCATATACAAGTAATAAATAAATAAATAAATAAATAAATAAATAAATAAATAAATAAATAAATAAATAGATTATTTCCGGAAGGAATTGAAGAAAGTGGATGGTTCGTAAAGGTCTGGAGCAGGCAAAGAAGACATGTATGTACCAAAGCTATGGCACTATGATGAATTGTTGTTTTTGAGAGATCAACACCGTGCCTTGTTTTCAATTAAAGAGCTCAACACGCCTAGAAGGTCTAAGTAAATGTCTTCATCCATGCGAAGGATATTGTAAAAGTCTGCTGGATATAATCTTAGCTCTTCCAACAAATTTGTATGATTATAGTAAGGTCTTTTCAGTAACCAGCTTTTGGCCCACGAAGATCTCTTCTTAACTCGTCTGTTCAACACAAAATGAACAGAAAGAGCACATAAAATCAGTAGCTCGTCTTTCCTGGAAACCATTTTTGAAGCGACTTGAACAATGTAAAACTTGAGCAGTGTGTGGATGAAGCATGAACCAGACTTGAAGCGTGGTTTGACAAGTAATCTTGATCCAACCCACTTGATAGAATCGACTTGTAGGTGTGTGGCCGGCTTTACAATGCTTTTCTTTCTTCAAAAACTACAGTCAGTTAGATGTGTGTTTCAGTCTCCTATTTATGAAACATGACTACACATAGCCTACACTTAGCATTGGCCTCTGCCTTGTCAACTTTGTGTTCGTGTTCATCATGCATTATTATTTTTATTTTTCGCTTCTATCATTCATTTCTTATTTCATGCATATATCTTCTCTTTCTCTCTCTATCGCTCTCAAACAAACTCATTCTCATAACGTACAGACACACTTTTCCCTCAACGTAGGCTACATATTATTACATTTACTGACTTCTCTCCTACTGTCATGATTGTGACCTTTTCCTTCTTGCAAGTTTACTCATATGCCTATTCATTGCCTAAAACATCTATTTCGGCTGTACGTTTTGCTTTGTGCTGTCATTTATTATTATAATTAATACTGGGACTCGATCAGTTAGCCAAAGGCTAGTCTTGAAATTTCAACAGGAGACTTCTGGATCTGAGCGGTGACCCGAGCTTGACCCATTCATGGGGGAAGTAACTCTTTTTGACCTTGAATCTAAAACATAGAGGGCGCTAAACATTTAATTCGTTCTGTGATTGGTCAAGTGCTTCTCATAAGCAAAACATTCCTAACCTGGCCAGTCAGGGTACAAAATTTCCTGTTCTGTATCAATTTCCCCCCGTTTTGTGAGTATTTTATTTAACTGGTAATAAATGTACGTCTCGTTCTTGTTCTAAGCAGTCACTGATATTCGGTACAGATTATTTCTGACCTTAGATCTCCCGGGAAGTCCCACCGTTTCTCGTTTCAGATTCTCAAAACTGTCATGGCGGACGTTCTATTTTTATAATCTACGCAGTCTTTGTTGTTGTGATATTATTTTGAATTACTCATTTCTTACTCTAACAGGTTAACCAGGTCCACCCGGTCGTATTATTTGACAGGTGAAGTCATGAACATTAATCATATTTATGTTCATGTCACAAATGTGTACACCATAACGATATTTATCACAATTAAATGTTCTTTGACTTTGGAATAGGTTTCTATTTCTCCAGTTTCAAGATTCTGCTGTAGGCTGGAGTGCTGTTTGTCTCTAGAATCTACCTACAGATTCTAATAGATTCTAGAGTCTAGATCGATCTCTTAAAGTCTACGATTGCGATTAATTGTGAAATATAGGGTTGAATTATCGGGGTGTTTTTTCTGCATTTGTTGTGCACAAAAACAACATTTGTGAAGTATTTCCACACAATGGTGACAGGGAATGACAGTTTAGTGGATGTTGGAAATACAAATAATTCAGTCAAGGTCTAGATCTAGATTCTAGGCGTTCAAGGTTGATAATGGTGATCTTGTCTGCTGTCAAATCAAATGAAATGTTTGGTGCCAGTAGTCGTTTGCTAGATCCAGACCAAGACCTATTGCTCTAAGCTCAAAGCCTAATCAATGATGAAATTATTGAAATGAATCACCATTGCTAAACTGAACTATTGCTGTTGGCAGGTGATTGAACATGGGATTGGCAGTTGTCTTAGAAGCACATGGAATTCCTATTTTGTTCAGCTGAAGCACAGAAGATCTAGAGCTAGACTATATCTAGGTTAAATCTAGGAGTTTAAAACTTACTTGTAAGTGTAAGAGGGGTCATGTATCAGTTATCCCCAAATAGCAGAAAATTCTTTGATTTTTTTCTTGTTTCGTTTACATATGCAGTGACTCTGTGCGATGGATTATGACTATAGTCAGTAGAAACCTTCTTTTAGGCTTCATGTTATCACTTGCCCTTATCATCATGGTGAAAAAGTGGCCCATGTAATTATAAATATTGATTGACTCTGAAGTCTGAGAAGTCATCTGTGAACATTTTTTGTTGTTGCATTTCCCAGAAACTTGTTGGTTCTTGTACAATAACAATGACTTCAATTTCTTTATTGCTAAGAGACCAATAGTACACAAAATAGTTTTTGAAATGTAAACTAGACCTCTAGTATGTCTTGTATTTTACTATTTTGTTTCCTAAAAAAAGGAGCAGGTATCAGCTGACTGTAAATATATGTTATTTTATAATTACATTCAATACAAAGTCTTAACTATATTTGTAAGTATGACTACATCATGTTTGGGGTTTTCTATTTTTTGTTTGTTTGTTTGCATAGCCAGACTTGTAAACAATCTATTTCAAGAAGATCAATATTTTTATTTTCTTCATCTGTTATGAAAAGCAGTATATTAAATTTACTTCCAATCTTGATACACGTTACTTCTTTCTTTTCATTCCCAGCGTTTTTGTAGTGTAGGCATCAGAGACCTGCAGTGGGCCCCAATGTTCCTGCAGCCGCCTTCATGCTAAGCTTCAAAGCTCCACCTTCAAACTGCAGAACAGCTCATTCAGAAGGAAATCCTGGCTCTCACCAGTCCCGACTACCATCAGTGAGGGTGGCGACACGTGGACAGGAGAGCTCTCTTACCACTTTAACTTTAGACGAATTAGGGTCCGGTCCCATTGGCCAGATAAGTTTGTTCAAACACTACCCGCCTCCGGAGTGCGGTCACTTGACTTGGAAAGTTTTTTTCGATAAGCCTGCTATCAGCAGGATCCTACTAACTAGCTGTTTTTTTGCCTGTCTAAACCTGGAGTATCATTTTGTGAGATGAAAGCAGAGATTGACGCGGCAGCTGAGTTCCTGTCGCGAATTTTCCTCACCCACGATAATGTAAGCAAGGAAAAAGTTGAGGAGTTCAAGCAGCATCTCGCGGAGTTACTAGAGGAGAGATTCCGGAACCACTGGCATGAGAACTGTCCTACTAAAGGCCAGGCCTATCGCTGTATCCGTGTGTGCCCTGAGGAGCCTTTGGATCCTGTGTTGGAGAAGGTCTGCAATGATGTGGGGGTCAGTCCTGATGACTTCAATGTTCCTATGGAGCTCACCCTTTGGGTAGATCCCACGGAGGTGGTGTGCAAGTAAGTGCAACAGTGCAAGCATAGAATTCTACATTTTGTACTTAATGTTTTTTAACAGATGTGCAAAAACAAAACCGAAAGGAAAATAACAATTTGCTGTTTTTTAATTACTGAAAGCTATTTGTGTAAAAGCAATAATTATTGTCTTGTATTGTTATTGTATAATTGTTCAGCAATATTTGGACCAATTCTTGTGCCGTGAAATAACAGGTTAGAAATGTAAGTGAATTTAACTAAGACTTAACTTTCTATTAATCGATGGCAAGTCAAAACTTATAGACATAAATGGCTTTAAAATATAAAACAAAATTTCACGTTTTTTGTTTTAGTTTACTCATCATAGATTTATTTCCAACTTTACTCCTCATAGATTCGGAGATCTAAAATGTTCTTACCATACGGTAGCCAAGAAGGACCACAACTCTGGGACCCTTGACAACCGAGCAGAAGTAATGGATATCGACGATCTTATTGAGAATGCGCGCGACCTCTACCAAAAGAAGCAGACGGTCATCATTCACCCAGTCCACTCCACGGAGATGCATGTCCAGAACCCTTACACGGACGGATCCAGCAATGTCTTCACCATGGCTGTCCGCATCAACGGCACAATGCATTACAACATGTCTGGGTCACCTCCTACGGGGTACGATGGCTCGCCTCGTGGTAAAGGGAAGCCTCCACACAGTTCGCATCATCGCCGTGGCACTGGCTTCCACTATCACGGGAAAGGTTCTGGAGGGAAGGGTCTGTTTGTGGCCAATGGCTCAAGCACTCCACTCTCCTCCTCCCCTCACCATGGCGGATTCCACCATCGAGGGGGACACCACCACCACCACCAGCAGCATCACCATGGCAATGGCCATCACCAGCACCCCCACAGTCAGGGGGGTTCGGGATATCAAAATGGCTACACGTCTGCAACCATGAACGGCTATGCAGATGAAAATGGTTATGCTGGGGGTTATGATCAGCGGTCCGTGTCCCCTTCGAAGATGAACGGAGGTGGGGGTGGGCTTCCACCAATGAATGGTGGGCCTGTCCCCATTTCCCAGAGTTCCCCAACCCCTGAGCAGATTCAGCAGCAGATGCAGCACCCCCCGCCCCTCCCCCCCAACATGCCTCACCACCTGCAGGGCCCCTTTGGTCACCCCCCAGCCGACACGAGCACCATGCCACCACCCCCTCCCCCTCCATCTCAGCAGCCGTCTGTGGCTCAGCCTCCACCTCAGCCTCCATCCTCATCCGCTTCTATCGCCGCAGCCGTCACCTCCACCAGCACTTCCACTTCCAGCAATGGCAGCAGCAGCAACAGCAACAACGGAGGGAGCAGTGGTGGCGCCGGCGGCAATAATGGCAAAGCCAACAGCAACAACCACAACAGCAGCAGCAGCAAGTTCCAAGGGAACCGTGGGAATGCAGGGGGTCGGAACAATGCGAATCGGCAGTCGAGTCCCGTGAAGGAGATGAAGTAGCGAAAGGACACACTGACTTGGTGCGTTTGACGCTCGCGTTTCCCTCACTTCTTCATTGTCTGAAACAAAAAATCTCAGTTCTGTATTGGAATCTTTCTTCTTTTATTTTTTCCCCACCTCCGACCCATTTATTTTTCATATTTAAGAAACTTCTTTTTTTTTTTAGGCGTCGAAAATTTATACGAATAGACGTTGACTGATCCTCGTTGCTTGCTTTTAAAAGTATAAATTCTGAAAAAGACAGTTGCTTGAAGACAGGCCTGGAATGTATAATCAATAGAAACAGAATGTCTTTGAGTTGGTTTATTCTTCGTTTGATCAAAGAGTTTTAGCTTTGCTGTATTCTTACTTTCGTCGTTTATGTTATATATATTTCGATGTTTGTTGCTTGCAACTTTTCGATATTTTAAAACGACAAGTAAATTTTTACTTTCTACGAATGCATCAGTTTCCGTTGAATGTTTGGTTTGGATTTCGTATTTTAGAACTTTTAGGTAAAAATATTTCAACAACTTTACATTGGAATTGAGTTACTGGATTGTATTTACTTCTGTTCTCAGTTTCTTCACTGGAGAATAAAAGGAAGTAATTTTTAGTTCGACCAGAAAAAAAAAAAAATCTTTTTAGCATTACAAAATGCAATTTTTTAATTTCCTGAAGAAAAGAATGCATGGTTTGTATGAAATGAAAGTTTAAGACTTACATCTCGTTCAGAAAGGATTTTTTTTTTTTTTTTTTAATATTTTTAAAATCTACTTGTCTGTTTATTTTGTTAGGAAATGAGTTTTTTTCTTTTATTTCCCAGAGGTTCTGTGCATCTCCCACTACAGCATTGTTGAAGTCTAAAACGCATTTAAAACTTTTGTTTCTTTTCAAACTAATCCTGGATTGTGGCACTTAATATAAACATTTTGTTTGGGGATGAATCTAGGCAGCACTTCTCATTTATCCATTTGTCAGCACATCTCAGTTCTTAATATGTTCTGCAGCTTAACTATTAACTTTTATAGTATTGCAGTATCCCCAAAACAAGTATGAAAAAACTGATTTCGTTTGGGTTTTTTTAAGCTCAGATTTATGTTGTATGAATCTGCAAAGATCACGCAGTGCTGTTAGATAGGGATGGAGAATGTAAGAAACAATTTTTCTGTGTGTGTGAGTGTGTGTATTTTAAAACATTTTGTATTGTTGCTTTCAGTAAATGAAGAAAATGATAGCAAATAGAACATTAAAAAATTCTATCTACCATTGACAGTAAAAAAAGAAATTTTCCTTTGCTTTCTCTGCAAATGAATCTGAGCTTTTATTTTAAAACTTTTGGTTTAAGATTATAATCGCTCCTTCCAATTTCTTTTCTGTAAAAATGTGGAGGGAAGTCTCTATAGAAATTTTGGTGTTAAAGGCAAGATATATATGGGATGGCAACTTTGCCCTAAAGATAAACAACAAAAACTATGAAAACGGGCAGGTTGAAACACTGCAGTTTAGGAGAAAATTGTCACAGAAATTATACCTGTTGTAGAATATTGAAACAAGAATGATGTACTTGTAATTTGAAATGTCTTGTTCATTGTCTTGTGGGTTTTTACAATTAGAAAATAGCGTTCTTTCCCTTACATTTAGAAAGATTGAAATTACTTGGTGTGCCTGTCAGTGGCATACTTTTTATTTTGTCGTGTTTGGATTCGTTATAGTAAGCTTCTCCCTTGACTGAAGATTACGCATTATGCGATCATGTTCTTTTTTAGTCTTTACAGGAGTAACAATACAAGCTGAATAGCACAATTTTACTGGGTGTAATAATGCTGTGGTTCGTGCATTTCCTTCCTATGATTAAAACAAATTTAGGGTCTTTTTTTTTCCGTATTTTTGTCGTTGCTTTAATAGAGTTTTCACAGTTTTGTGCATTCATGTTGGGCACTTTATCTTGTGTGTATGAATCATTTGGTTCGTTGGTATGGTAACGCTATTGTTTGTTTTGTTTGGTTGTTTTTTTTTTAAATATTATTTTTTCTACCTTTTAATATGTTCTTGAAGAAAAACAACTCGTGTTGATGGATGTGGTGGATTCCCTTGTGTGTGAACAAATTCGCTGTGCTGTTACTTCACCACCACCACCCGTTGGCCAATAATACGTGTATTACACAACAATCCAAAACATTTCTCATTTTGTGGGTACATTCATTCATATATATTATTATATATGTTTGTTTTAGAATATAAAGAAATATCGCTCCGTCATTGAAACATGGTGCTTTCATGTGTATATAATTTCTTGGTTTTATGGAGACGAATGATAACAATGTATGTTGGATGATGCAGTACAACCTGATCTTTTTAAATGATTTAAGATCTTGGTAGAAACAAGAACAAAACTGTGTTGTAATTTGAGTTGGCCAGTTTCATTTTGAAGGACACTGAATGTTTCACATTTATAAAGTGGAACCACAGAATATTATGTGGATTTGCTTGGCCATGCAGTATGTTGTAACAATGTGTACTTTCTATACCTTACACATAGAGGGGTCAGAATAGCGAGAGACTGTTTCTCTAGAGCAGTGTTGTCGAGTTTTCTAAGTGGGTCCTTTAAAATCTAGAGGGGCTTACTTTTAAGAACATTCTTGCAGATAAAATTCATGGCTGTTGATTCGCATTTTGTGTTTTATATAACGTTCTCTAATTTTTCTTGATTGACCACACTCCATAAGAGAAGGAAGTATCAACTGTACTTAATTATAATTCGAAAATTTTGAATTTTTGATTCTTTAATTGATTCTGTTCATTTTTGCATAACATTCTCCATTTAAAAAAAAATTAAAATAGAAACTATGGCAAGCATCTTTTCCTTAAATTTGGATTTAGGCCACAGGTTTTTCTATCCTTATGAAAACATATCTGCAGGCTTAAAAAAGCCATTTCACTGAGCTGTGGGATTCATTGTTGCAACACTGTTCACTTCAGCCTTTTTCCTGAATTTCATTTCCTGCAATAGTAGGCCTTTTGAAAGATAATGCAGTTGAGGCTTTGAAGAAGCTAGAAAGATAAACTTCAATAAAAGAAGGCGAGAGAGAAAGAGCTGATAAGAAACAGGACGATAAGAGTGGCAGTATTTAATACAAGTTGTTCCTGCTTTTTAAAAATAATTTCCTGACCAATAAATGACAAGAATTATGAATGTTATATATTTGTCATGGAAAAAAAAAAGTATTTTCTTAGAGTATTTTCAAATATTCCTCCCACTGGGATGTTAAGCTTGCTGATCTCTCATTGTTGGGTTATTTGTTTCAACATTTTTTTTTCAAGCATTATTGTCAAGTCATTTGTGTTCATAAGTCACATCATCACATTTCTTAGTGCAGGTGATCCGTATTTTGTATTGTAAAATAGAAAGAAAGCATTGTGTGTTTAAGAGGCTTGTCTTTTTTTTTTTTTCCTTATTGAATGATCACTGTTGTTGCATAAGTTCGGGATCTAAGATAAACCTTTGCCATTTGGTCGTTTGACTTTAGCTATTAACATAGAAGTTGTGTTTGAAAAAAAAAAAGAAGAATCTTTGTCATTGTTTTGATCATTTGGTCAAAAGATTTGGAAAATTTGTCATGTTTTTCAGCACCGTCAAACCTGGCATAGTGCTGTGTAGTGGTTTTCTTCTTTTTTTTTTTCAAAATTTCATTGAAGGCTGAGGATATATATATTTTGTGTTTTTACTTTGTTTTAAAGTCTTTCAAGGGTGAAAAAATGTTTTGAATACATTTGAAATCATTAAGGGGTAAAAGTTGTTTCAGAAGCAAAAGAAGGTATGATAGTGAGTGGAAAGAACATTTCACCTAATGCCTTTTTTTTTAAAACAAAAAGCCCATTTACATGGTCTGTCTGAACTTTTTTAATTGGTTTGACTACATGATCAAAATAATGTTCTTCAAACAACTTTCATGTTTAGTGTGAATTCAAAGTGAGGAAAACCTGAAACAGGGAATTAATCAGAAAAGTAACCTAGTTAATTGGCAATGTTTTAGAAATATTGAATCGTCATAATTTGTTAAAAGTCCATAATGATTCTAACAAATCACGCTAAAATAATAGTACCAAAGTCGCCATAGTCAAAGAAAGTCAATGCTTTGCACTAGTTTACGTAATTGCATTTCTCAAACACTCATGTTCATACTGTTGTGACTGGGTTTTGTATATTATATGTCATTGTGTAAACATTTGGTTTGTATCTTTTTTGTTTCTAGGAACAAATCAAAATGAGTTTACTGTGGTGTTGTGAAAAGAAGCATTTTGCTTTTTATGCAGAAGAAGATGAAAGTGCTTGTTATATAAAGGGGTGCCATTTTTTTTTTTTTTCTGAATCAAGAAGTCAAGTGTTTGTTTGGAGTCACCAGGTATCAACTAATTTATGTATTATCTCCAGATTGTATTGACCTCAACCCTTGTCAGGAAACTCATTTTGAAATGTTGCAAAGCGTATTTAGTTGTTCACTCAAACGACCAATAATTGTAAATATATATTTTTGAATATCCTTTCCAAATTGTTCACCATTTCAGTGATATTCATAACTTTTTAGTGGTTAAATGTCTTCTCTGTTTGTGATTCACATTTATTTTTCTCCCCGTTCCTGTAAATGTTAAGTGTTGTGATAGCATCATGTTTTTTTGTGTTATATTGCTATGTTGATTTTTTTTGTGTGTGTGTATGTGATTATTTGTTGTTGTATGCCTATGTTATGGATAATAAGTTAATTTTTTGCAGGACTTCACTTTCTAATGGAAAAAAAATGCATGTGATGTTTTAGCTTTTTTCTCTCTCTCTCTCTCTGTTTTCTACAGGAATTGATTTTGTCTTTCTTTCATTTCCTCATGCCAATTATGGCTTTGTAAAGTGAATACAATTTACAGTTTTTCCTTGTTATGGTATTAATAATTTCAATTGATTTTGTAGCTACCATACTAATTTTATGTGAGTAAATCTTGTTTTAGTTTGCTTCAGAATAAAGCCTTGCTAGAGTGATTGAAAAATATTTTTCTATCCCCCCTTATTTTTTTTTTATTGAATAAACTTTGCACATAATGTGCATTAATATCTGTTTCTAAAGAAAATAGCCTGCAGTCTTTTTTCTTTTTTCTCCCTTCATCATTGAAATTGAACCGACTATAATTCGATGAATATTCACAGAAGCAATCAGGGAAAGCAGTATTTCCAAGTTGTATCTTTATCATTGATGTTATAATTATCGGCCATATCTGCGCCTCCCCATCCCCGCAACATTTTGTCATGGGCCAATCAAACCTATGATATGAATGTCATTGCACTTGTCGTGGTTCTGTAAATTTCATTGAACTTACTTAAAATTTTAAAGACAGATGTAAATAGTGATTTGCTCTCTGCTACTGTTGAAATGTGCATTGTATTTGATTCATCCTCCATAAAACTATGATTTTTATGTTCGCATGAAAACACTGCCCTGGACCTTTGCAGCTTGAAGCTAGTATTATATGATTTTTTAACTTGTTGATTTTTTTGTATTGTAATGAAATAATGATTATATTCATGTTGGTTGGAATGTGACCATTATGTCATCTCCAAAGAAAAATATAGGTTGACCACACTTTTAATTGTACTATTTCTCCTCCCCACCCCCTTTCAAATGCTGTTTGTTATAATCGTCATCTCCATGAAAATCAAATTTTTTTAGGCTTGTTATCGCAGCCTTGGACTCGCATTGTGATATTCATCTACAGTGAACAACAATTCATAGGTTCCATGTCTTCTGTGCTGATAATCATTTGTCATCGTAGTAGTTGTTGATGCGTATGCATAGTACCATGCTGTCCATTGGGATTTTGGAATTGGCTGAATGGTTCACACTAAAGCGGCTCACTCGCTCACACCGCATTTTGCAAGATAGCCTAAGTTGTTGATCTGACCGATGTGACTATCAGTTGATATCACGTGGAGTACCTGCAAGTTTTGGATCAGGAGACGTGTTTTTTACTTGAAGCGCCTACTGTCTTATTGATCCTGCCATCACACGTAGTATTCACCTGCTTCAACGAAGAACTTTATTGTCTCTGAGTTGTTGCCATTCATTTCTTCATCTGCCTTGTTTTTCTTGACCTTCGGGGCCCTTACCTCCCAACATCCCATGTCGTTTACTTGTGACTTGGCATTTTTTTCTTTTATCTATTCTCAGAACACTTCTCTTGGGTCTGTTTGTTCCTCCGTGTTCAGTTCGTTTTCTGTCAGCGAAGTTTCTTGTGTGGAATTGAAGTGAAGACTTTTTATTATTGTTGCCTATTTGGTGGATTTTGATTTGTCGAGTGATGAATAATAATTTTAGAAGAATTATGATCCTAATATTGCATGTTTTTATTGTTGCTGCTATTTTTGGTAATGGGCTTGCAAGGGCACAGGCATGGAAGAAGATTTCTGGTGTAAAGTAGTGAGGAAGAATGGTAGCAAATTTAAGACTTGAGTCACATGTATTTATAATCTTGTACCTGGGCAGTTCTATGAGGGGAGCCAAGATTAAAGCATTGTCATAGACTAATGTATAGTTAATGTCGGCTTTTCCCACACTCCCCAAACAAGCCTGGGGATGGTTCTGTTGTGTTGTTACCTGAGGAAGTTTATGTTAGGCAGGTGTAACTTACATAACTTGTTCTATTTATGATCATGATGGGATAACGTCAGAGGAAGTTTTAAAATGGGTGGGAATGTGTTTGTTTTTTTAAAAATAGTATCCTGCTGTAGTCGCCAAGTTGTGTGAAAACCATGAGGCTTGTTTTTTTTTTTTACTTGTGTTTTTAATGGTATTACTTTTGAACCAGAAGCAGATATGGTCTTTTAGCTTGTAATGTGTGACAAATGCCAAACGACCAGAGCACAACACGGGTCGCAGCTTCTAATTTCAATCCCCATTTTCATTTTACTCAGATTCAGTGGATTGGATGGGGCTGGTTGTTTTTGCCCATTTTTTTTTTGCGTTTTTTTAACATAGGAAACAGAATAAGAGGGATCGTTTCCTGGGAAGTCACTGTGGGATTTTCTCTTCTCCCACCATTTTATGTTTTTATTATGTACGGAGAGAGTGGTTTCTTTTTGTGTCGCATTTGCCGCCAGCTTATTTGGTGTGGATTGTAGAAACAGGATCATACAGAGGGCAATCAGAAAGGAAGAGGATAGAATATTGTTATGACGACCTCTGTAAGAAGTAATGATATATTTTATTCACAGACGCCGAAGACTTATCTAAGACTTTTACCATTTTCTATCATTCAGTGGGGCTATCACTTCAAGACACATACTGCTGCTCACATAGTTACACATCATGGCGTATGGGTTCTTCTTGTATATACTGTAAGAATTTTTTTTCTTGTATGCTACTATTCTTCATGATTATACTTCCTCATGTCATATGGGAAAAATAAGGAGAGCAGGCATTTTTCTCTTACTTCTTTCTTTCTTTTTTTTTTTTTTTTCTTCCCTATTAGGAGGGTATGAGTGGGAATTTTCGTATTTCATTTTTTTTTTTAATTCTGTGTAATCAGTTGGTTCCATTTGCACTTGTACATTGTCATGTTATATCAATGAGAGTGAGCTAACCCTAACCCTAGTTTTACATATATACGTAATTACACTGCAGCAGGACGTATATTTTTGGGGTTGAGGGATATGTGACTGGATCAGGGTTGATGATTTTGGAGCAAGATGAGATTGACGTTTTTGAGGTTTTTCTGGTTGGATGTGCATACGGCCTGGGACTCGAACAGTACCGAAGGATGGATGGTGCGCTGAAGCGTCGGTGGACGGGTGGGATGGGGATTGAGAACGGTGTGAGGGATAAGGTGGAATAAAATGGTTTGTCTGAAGTCTTTTTTCCCCTCTTTTTCTACTCTGTGTATTTCGCAGACTTAATGGGAGGAAACCGAGCCCAGTTTATTTGTTTAATGGTCGTTGTGTGTTCATGTGTTCAAGAGCAGATGTGTCGTCTTCAGCAAAAGTTCATCTTCCCATTACTTCAAAAGAATGTGAGCACAAGAGGGTTGCGAAGTGCGCAGGGAGTTTGAATAAACTGACTGCCATTGTTGCACAGGAATGAGAAGTAAAAGTAATTTCACTCTTTTGAGAATCATGTTTCAAGATTTAAGAAAAACATTGGGAGGGGCGGGGCCATGTGCTAGTTTTTCCTGTACAATGTTTACACTTAAATAACTTCACGATTTTGTAATCAATACCTTGACTTTTTTACTTATTTTTTCCCCTTCATTATCAGTATGACCTAAGTGAAACAGGTGCTTTCTTCAGGTAAATGTATCATCTTGTTTAAAACAAATAAATATTTAATGAAATTAATACAATTGAATTTATTTAGAAGGAATGGTCACATTTAGGTATTTTATCTAGGGAATATTTTTTTTCATTATTATAAGTACTGCAATTTTATTGTTTTCATTCACATTTCCTGTGCTGGCTAGCTACATCAGGTCTCCTCTTTCAAATAAATGAATAATGAGAGCAATGTCTGTTTAGCGTAATACTGAAGGGCATTCTTTCTGTTACTCCTCACCATTATGTAAGAGGATTGAAATCATTTTGTGTGCTGGTTTTTTTTAATGAGGATTTTGAAAAGGATTGAGTTTGTCTTTGAACTTCACTACTTTCATGTTGTCCACCTTCGTTTCATCTCTCTTGGCATGTTTTAGAGTTTTTACTTTCAAACGCTAGGTTCGTCAAAGGCACTACTAGCAAAACTGCCATTAAAAGTTGTGTGTGAACTGTTGTTTTTCCTGTGTCTCTAAGACTAGAATAAGTGTCACTGTTGACGCTGTGTGTTCAGGCCCTTTCCCTCCAAGTTTGTTTCTCATACAGGATGTCCATTCATATTCAGGTCTCTTGCAGTGCTTTTTTGTTTTTACTTTGAAGCGGAGCCTATCGAGCATCAAAATAATTTATTTTCATTGATTTCATTAAGCCTGCGGCCTGAATTTAAACTATCTCTGAGAGGACAGCTAAGATTACCGCCATACTTTGTGTCAAAACTTTTTTTTTTGGACAGAAATGTTCTCATTAAATTTACTTTTCATTCAGTCTTGTTTTGAGAGAGACCAGTTCAAAGGTTGCATTTCTTGTCCAAGTTTCTAACCAGCCGATGTAGTCTTCATTAAGCATGCTGGCATTATTCATAGAGACCATTTAATTCCTATTGCCTTGGCATTGACTACTGGGACTTGAACGTCGCCCAGTCCTTGCTTCATCTAGACTGTCATCACTTCAATGTCACCTTAGTCTCGACTCTGTGACTGCAATGACCTGTAATAAATATGACACCCTTATACTCATTCCTAGGCTATTGTAAAGTTAATACGGTCCTGCTCAGACAATTTATGATACATCATTGCACATGAATCTGTCGAGACGGGGTGATGACTGCAATAAAATGTCATTAGGGGTGAGGTTACATCGGCTGTTGGAAATCAATTTTGAGAGTCGTGGGAAAAGATGGCTTCTCTCTAGCAGGGAGTTGCCACATGCATTTTGTCTCTTGGACCAATGGTTGTTTTCATTCTCTCTCCCCGTCTCCTCCCCTACACTTTGACCTGTTGCTAGGCCACCTGTTCCAATTGGTGAGTTCTCATTCTAGTGCTCATTAGTCATTATTCAGTTGTTGATAGGTCACCTTTTAAACTCATGCTTTAATTACTTTGTGGGATTGATTGTGTGTACACCTGTGTGGTCATTTTTTTTTTTTTATTGTTGTTTTTGTTGGTTATTAACATACATTGTGTGTAGAAATTTCACCAGCGGGACCTATTCAATGTATATTGTATTCATTTGTATTAAACGCACTGCTTTTGGAAAAGTTAGGATGGGAAATGTGTAAGGGACGAACGAATTCTCTTGTAAGTTATATTACGAGTGCTGTTTGTTAGTTAGGAATCTAATGATGACGTGGACAAAACGTGTCTTGTGTAAGTGACACCCTTGTATGCAGAGTTCTTGACTCTGAAAACTTTTCCCAAGGCAGTGTTGTTGTTGTAATTTTGTGTTTATTTATTTTTTTTTACAATTCATTACGTACACCCTTGTGGTTCACTCTAGTTAATTAAAATACTGACCACCATCTTTCTTGCTTGGTCCCCTTGGGCTTGCCTGTGTTAATAGACTCTTGTTGTTAGGATTTAACAAATTTAAACTAGCATACACCTGTGATGTTTTTCCTTTCCCGTTTGTCATTTTTGCTTCGCACCGTTATCATCTTCATTTGTTGTCATCTTCCGAATGAATTAGAATGTCAAGTTTGAAAATTAAAATACAATGTGTTTGGGGGAAAATACAGCATGGCTCTTGAATTACTTGGGGCATAGTGTTCTATTGAACTTATGCACAGGGCTTCTGGTTATTATATCTGATATTATATTGTAACCCTTTAGCATCTGAAGCCTGCTTGAAGGTTGTCAGAAATTAATATTACATGTACATGGTAGCAGCATTTGCAAGAGCATTTTTTTGGTGTGCATTATTCAAAAGAAAAACGTGAGAGAGTCTTGATCTCCATACATAATGTCATGTCTCTTGCAGCACTGCGCTTCTCATCAAAGAACTGGCTAGTCTGGTAGCTTTGTACAATACAGGAGAATCAGTCATGAACTTTGTTGTTAGCTGTGTGTATATATGTGGTTTATTGTAAGCTTATACAAGTTGAATGTATATTGTGCAGTAAGACCAAGAGTAATTATTATGAGTTAAAGATCTGTTGAACTGACAAATAAAATCTGTGTATTTTTTTTTTTTTTTTTTCATATTTTTGTCTGCATTCCACCACGATTGTTTTCCTTTGCCTTCGGGAAACTAGTTTAAAAGCACTGTATCTTTTATTAACTTGAAAAGTCCCTACATTTTGTGACTTCAGGAAAAATCTGTAAACATTCTGTGTTTTATATAAAGCAGATGCACTACATTACTTTTTCCTTACTTATTAGGAGTGTAGGCTAAGACTTGTTTTTTTGGACATCAGTAAAATATAGTAAATATGATCTACTAATGCTTGTAGTTTTTGGAAGTGTTTCAGTAGGGACACTCATTTCACTAGGGTTAGGCTAATCCCTGTATGTCATTTATGTTGTAAGAAACTATTTGGTATTGCTGTTTGTTTGTTTTTTCTTCATTCACGGCCTCTTGTGTCATTTTAGATTGCAAGTATTTATTGATAAGTGTATGCAGTTTTCCGAAGTGCGGTTGGTGTGCTATCAACAAAGTTAGTGACTAGGCTTTTATTTATTTATTTATTTTATGGAATTGAGGAGTGTATGTTTTGGATTGTGTGTTACATCTTTGCCTCCGCTAACCCCGCACAGGTTTTGTAGATGATCTTGTTTGAAATATGAATATGCTGCGTCACTTCAAAAATAAGAAAATGGGCCATTTTAGACGTTGATTTGAACAGTGACTAATGAAAGTGTCGTGAAAGTCTTTTGTCCTTTGTAGAATTTAGGTGACAAGTAGAGAATGATGGAGAAAAATGAAACCAAGCGTAGGGACATTTTTTTTTAATTGTGGAGAGGAGTACAGAGTTATCTGCAAAGTTCTGATTGGTTTTTATTAAAGATTTTACATTTTCAGCTTAATTCTGCGTGCACAACAGAAGTTGCTCTGCTATGATTTTCTGTTAGTTTTTTTTATTTCTGACAAGCGAATATGATTTCTTTTCGTTGGGTCATTCATTCTCATCGCAATGTTTTTGTATTTGTTTATTCTAATATTACTTTCAGTTATCTTTACCCCTGATATCAATTCACATAGGCAGACATTTCAGATAAGCATTGTCATTCTACCTTGTCACCTTCACAAAGAACGTTCTTTCTCTTCCCCCCTCCCCACGATCCCCTGTAAAAGTTGTATGGGCCACTGATATGAATTATTCATTAATTGTTGTCTTCATTATGAAACAAATTGTATCCTCACCTGGCTTTGTCTTCTGAATGTGAACTTGATGATGGATTGATTATTAATTCAACAATTACATTTTTTTTTTGAAGTTTCTCGGTTGTCGTTCATGCAGAACAATTTGATTTTGTTCTCTATGTCTCATTCAGACCCCATCAAATATATCTATATGAATGCAATTTGAAACTGGCGTTACTAGTTTTTAATTGATCTTTGGCATGTTGCTTGTTGTGGTTGTTATTTGACTTTCCTGTTTGTCTCTCACTCATTCTTTCTTCTCTCTCACCTTCTCTGTCTGCATGCATCATCTATCTATCTATCTATGCTAGTCAGGAGAGGATGTCTGAACAAATGAAGAAAAGGGCGTTTTTACCTCATCAGAACAGCTGCATGGACTTTGCGATGATTCTGCAATCTTGCAGGAATCGACCACCAAATGCGTCTTTCCGTGCTTCTCCCCCCCCCCCCCCTTTTTTTCCCCCCTGTCTCTCTCTCTCTCTCT
>JBDFRD010455477.1:0-19697 GCA_039654405.1 Bullina lineata | reverse complement strand
TCTCTCGCTCTCTCTCTCTCTCTCTCTCTCTCTCTCTCTCTCTCTCTCTCTCTCTCTCTCTCTCTCTCTCTCTCACTAATTAATTTCTTTCTTTCTCTCCTCTCTCCCTGTCTCTCTATTTCCCCTTTTCCTGTTTATTCGCTCACCTTACTTCCAGTCTCTCGCCCTCTACTTGTAGGTTTTTTCATAAACACATCAATAGTCACTTTCCCTCCTCTCATTACTCATTTTCACTCTGAAGCTTACAACTTCTTTTTAAAAAAGTGTCCTCCTCCCGCTCCTCCGCCTTCTTCTAATCCTCCGTCATCACCCTTGACCCACTTCGATAATGTTTTATCACGATCGTCACTATTGAGCAATGACACAAATATCAGCAAAATCTCCCTCGAAAAATCCCCAAGTGGCTTGTATGCTTATTCCATTTCCCAGTACAGTTCAGACCAGGGGAATAGCGAAACCTCTCGAGGAAAAACCAAGATCCGATCAGGATCAGATAGTACCTTCAGTTCTCTCGGATTTCCTCGTGTCTTATGCCTCCGTAACGTTGACATAGCTTTGATCTGTGTTGGATTTCTAGCTCCGTCGCAATACTGTAATTCCACGCGATGGCACAAAATAAAATTTTCTGAGATGGTTCCAAGCGTTTCTAATAACGTAAGCCTACTAATACCAGAGAAGAGAGTTAGAAAACCTGAATCCTCACACAAGCTGCTGGGCATGAGCTTCATCGATGACAAGCTTCGATCTATTTCCTGTTAAACTTGCTTCTATCCGGGCAGAGAGGGAGATAGAGAGAGAGACAGAGTATCAGTGTGACGTATTGATCTGGCATGGAAATTGAAATTGGAACTATCTTTCTTTCTGATTGTGATTTGCAAATCTATTTCTTCTTTTTTTTCTTTCGTGCTACTCTTCCATCCTCCCCCCCCCCTCTTACATTTTTCCTTTTTCGTCATTTTTTTTCTTTTCATCTGCTTTTTTCCTGTTTACTCTATAATATAATCATTGTCTTTTATGTCTCGTGTGTTCACCCCAGAAGACAAAAATGCCGAACGTTAGTTCCATTTAGTAGTGCTCCTAAGGGAGTTTTTTTTTCCATTAGTCAGTTGACTTATTCCCCATATGGACTGAACTACTGACCTTTCAATCCAGGAGTTTGTGCACGACTCTGCGGTCAACTGGCCGACACCGTCTCCCCAAAGTCATGGAATCATTACTTATGAGACACGTTTGCCTTGGAAAAGCAAAGTGAGCTGCTAGTCATTTATAAACGAATCGTTTATACATTGATACCTTTGTGGTCCAGTTAAGTGAAGTGCTTGTCGCAAGCCTTGCCAAAAATTTTGGCGATACGATTTCTGTGCTGAAGAAGCAACTAAGAGTCATTCGCAAATAAAATGCGCTTTTGCAAGGTCTAAACTTTTTTAATGGGTTGGTGCCGTACAAAAGGGTTGATCTGACCCTCTTCTGGTTGGAAGCGGGATATGAGAAGCTATCGGTATGTCAAAAATAAATGAAGAATGAATGAATAAATGAATGAGTGAATGAATTGAATTAATGAATAAATGAATGAATGAATGAATGAATGAATAAATAAATATTGGAACACAGTGTTGTAAGGTTTTTATGGGTACACCGCAGAAAGCGAGAAAACGGGCGATAAATACAAATAATTCATCATCACCTCTTAAGGAGAATTTGCTGAATCGGTAAGAAATGCAACCATTGATTTCCTCACTGAAAAGAGACAGGCTTGAAGACTTTCAGTTTTATTGTCGCTGATGTTACATGCAAACCTTTTCACAATAATATTAACCATTTTTTAAGGTTGTGCATGGTATTCAACATGTCCCAGCTACAATCCCAGTTGAAATCGACTTCATACCCAATAAAATCAGATACATTTGCGTGCTGCCATCTTTTGAACTGCGGGGAGTTCTGTGGGGAACTAAATTCAATAACATATTGAACAAGCTTTCGATTCCCTATTCTTACTTCAGGGACTAGGGACAATTCACTGTCAACCCTGAGTTATTTGCGGTCCTTTAAATCCGTTCGCGTGGTTTAAGCAAACAGGCAAATAATCGAAAAACAAAGGTCTGCGTGCAATATTTCTCTAATACCACGAGGGTATTAAAGCAAAAGTAAATAGCGGGGGCGGAGCGTGTTTGCAAAAGGAACAAGTAAAAGGGGACACAATACCTCTGGTGAAGTTTATCCCTAGGAAAGGAGAAGCCACGGACGTGCGTCATGCATATGCTGAAGAGCTTTCGCTCCTTTTATTTGCAGCATCTTTTTTCGTTTCATTTTTCTTTGTTCTTTCTCTCCTTTTTGTGGGGTTTTTTTTTTAGGAAAAGGGTGGGAGGCGGGGGGGGGGTGGTGAAGGAAGGAGTTTCCAACAGTCTGTGAATACTATTACTAATGACGTCTTGAAACAATTCACTCGATCCCCGCGCCAACAAAACGGATTTTATGGGACCCCCTTTCCTTTTTTCTCTCCATGTTTGGTTTATTCCCCCGACAGCTGTTCCAAACAGCTATTAGCACCCACTAAATCTCAGTACAAGAAAGAGAGAAATGTTTGCCAAAAGACATCGTCAAATACGAATGTTACTCCAGGTTTTGTTTTTTTCTAGCAATAAAGCTTCGATTTTTCCACAGCCTCTGATACCAAATTTTGCATGCCGCGTTCTCTTTCCCGTGTGTACTGGGCTTTCGTAAAAGACACAGATATCATTTTCTTTGATTCCTGTTAATTTTTTCATTCGCAGGGTCTCTTTCAACCTGATAAAAAATGACAAGCTCTCTTTGAAAAACGTGCGGGCTTTTTGTGTTTCAAAATCGTCCAGTCCGCACCCTTTTTTGAAGGAAAGGGCACAAAAGAAAACTTCAATAAAGTGTATATGTTCTTTGTAACTCGATTTTACTCTCTTTGTCTCTTCTTATTCTTTTTTTCTTTTTATTGTTATTTATCTGCCTGAAAACATTGTCTCTTTCTCTGTTTCATCAATATCTTTTTCTTTTTGTACTCTTTTAATTTTTCTCTTCCCCTACAAATACGAGTTTTCTCTCTCTCTCTCTCTATCTCTCTCTCTCTCTCTCTCTCTCTCTCTCTCTCTCTCTCTCTCTCTCTCTCTCATACACACACACACAGATGAAATCACATCACAGATGAAATCACATCACAGAGGGCTGTCAATGTTATTGTTATTTGAACTGTTCGCATCTTATAATGTAATATAAATTTCATAGGCCTATTTGAAAGTTTGCATAAAATATTATTGAATCTTTGTCTGTTTTAATAAAAAAAATTGAGGAGGAGGGTGCAGCATTGTTGAAATTTTTAAGGGTTTGTATTTTTTTTTTTTTTGGTGGTTGTCTGTGTTTGTTTTTTTTTTTTTTTTTTTTTTTTTTTTTTTTTTGTCTAAGCATGCTTTAGGCTTAACAGTCACTGCTAACTTGGTCACCCCACTAACAAGTAGGCCTACTCATAACCTCAAACTCACAAACACTCAAGATTCCTTGCATCTTAGGTTTTATCTTAGTATCATTTTAGCCTGTCTGAGGAAACCAAAGAATGGAAAATAATGTGTGAATTTGGAATGCTTCTTTTCCATCTAGCCTGAGACTCGGTTGAATTCTTAACGATGCACAATTGATATTGTGCACTAAAAACACTGGTAGCCGATACACTATGGTTAGGAGGATGTTATATAACAATGATCAATGCAAGGAAATTGGAATAGCACATCAAAGTTTTAGCTGGTTTGATGTAGAGGATTTGAACTTTGGCTGTGGCTAATTATTTTATATTTTCTATTAATTAATATTGTAGTAGATCTACATTGCATTTTTTTTTCCAGGTTCATGAGACAGCTACAGAAAAGTGTGAAGAAACGGAGTGGTGCACAGCACAATTCATATTGCAGACCTTTTAGGTCATGGAAGTCGAGAACATGCCTCCAGCAATTGTCATGGACTGTGGTACTTCCTTCAGTCGAATAGGTTTCTCGACAAATCCAGTCCCGAAAGTTGTTATTCCAACTTTAGTGGGCCGACCAAGGATAAAATCAGAAAAGTCGAAGAGATCACATTATGTTGGCGGTATGATTTATCATGATGAATATAGGGCTACCCATTGCATGTTGCTTACTTTGCTCTCTTCTTTTTCTTAAATTCTTCTTTATTAGCGAGTCGATACGGATACTGTTACTCATCCTGTAACCCCATTGAAGATTGTTGGTAGACTGCAAACATTTCACTGACCAAGTCTTTCCATCAGTTATTGCAGCTCTCTCAAATTTTGGAAAACTTTCCATTCTCGAATGTTATCCTGCTATATATTTCCCATTGTCTATGTTCCTGTTGCCTGGAATTCGAGTGATGCTATGCAGAATGGTCTTTGAGAGCCTGGTGGATGTTGTGATGTGTCCATAAATATTATTATTATTACGCCTTCATTTTCATGCTAATGGTTAGAAGGTTATATTGTGAGCTCTAATAGTAATAGCTTGGACGGGCAATCTGATCGTGCAGTAAACTATAAAAGTTCAGAGTGACAACATGATTCCATGATGGCTTGTAAATATTTTCTACAAGCAAGTACAGTATACACTCATTGCCTTCTGCTTTTGTTTCTTTCTCTTTATCATCATCATAGTTAAATGATATGTCCTTAGGTAACATGCCCCCCTTTCATGACTGAATGTATGTATTTGGCAAGGTCAAATGTGGTATTCCATGTCACACACATTTTTGATAATAAATTACTACACGTAAAAATACAAATATATTATAATTATAATGTTGTAGTAAGGCTTACTAGAAAATAACTTTATGTATCAAAGTGGAACGATATTACAATCTGAATAATTTATAATAAATACTTTTTACGGTGCTGCTACCATATGGAATACCGTCAGTTGATTGACTTACATGTAGCTAAAAAACAGCAAAAGAATCTAGTCTCTGTCAGAAGTTTCACCTCATTAATAGCCCCTTGCACTTCATCAAGAAGCCTCATTTGATAAATGTTCTGACATACTATACAAATGTCCTGACAAATTCCTAATGCTGCAGATGAGGCAAGAGAGCTTCAAGGCGACCTGATTGTGAAGTATCCAGTGGAATGCGGACTTACCACAAACTGGGATGATATGGAACTGGTTTACCACCATCTCATCTATGACCGACTGAAAGCAGAGCCAGATTCTCATCCTTTTATCGTCAGTGATCCTGCTTTGACACCCAAGGTCAACCAAGAAAAGTTAATACAGGTTTGTTTCTTTTCAAGTTATTTTGTGCAATTTTTGCTAACAATTCGTACTTTAATGGTAATGGTTGAGAATCTTATTATTAATAGAGTAGTGCCACGGCCGACAGTAAAAAAAAACAGGACTGGCAGTCTATGTGAACAAAGAAGAAGAGGAGGAAGGAGAAAAAATGCTGTGTAGCTGACAAGTAATGAGAGGTTACTCTTTTGTATTTCAGGGCATTATGAGTTTACAATATTTGCAGGACCGTAATCATCGTCAAAGCCTTTTACCCTTGGCAGGGTATAGGCCACGGACAATCACTTACCAACTTCCTCTATGCTGGGCAATTTTTGACAGTTCCTTCCACGTGTGTCCCGATTTCTACAGGTTGTGGAATACCAAAATGTTTAGTAGGCTACTATTACTATTGATTTACATACCTTGTCTCCCAATTGCTTTCCAGATTTTCTTTGAGACTTTCAATGCCCCAGCTCTTTGTTTCATGAAGTCACCAGAAGCTTCCTTACTGGCGACTGGCCGAAAGACAGGCATGGTTGTGGACGTGGGAGGGGGCTCTTGCATTCCTGTGGCCGTTGCAGACGGTTACACCTTACCCAGAACAGCTGCTAAGACTTTGGCAAGTTCATCCCTTCTCTGTCTTTCTCTCCCTTCCTAATTTCACTAAAGTACGGCCTACCATAGTTTATATTATATGGTACCCCGGTATATAACTATATCATAATTGTATAAATAACACCTTGTGGAAGAAATTCTGGTGACTGAAGCGGATAAAAAGGAATACATGTACTGTGATAAATACACATCATGTAATACGGTACTGTTTAAATTGGAATACAGAATTCTGGTACGTTCAACAGCTTACGAAAAATAACCATGAACTGTAGATATAAATGTAATCTAGAGGGAATTAACTCTCTCTTTATCTCTTAGGCCCAGTACTACTTTCCCCTCCATACCATAAATGAGGCCAGATGACCCAAAGCCCCCATTTTACCAAATTGTTAGCACTCACACTGGTCACTTTTCTGTACCTTCACACAAATGAAGGAGGAAGGTGTAAGTTTAAATGTGAACTGATTTTTGGAAAATTTGAACATGAGTTTAGTCACTTATTTACGTGCTGAATAGTAGTCTTGAAGCTGGTGGCATTGTTTTTTCATTTTGTTTTTTTTTTCCATTTGAAAAGGTGAAAGAACAGAAAAGATGACCATATAACAGTAATAACACAAACTTGCATACCAATACCATCAATGTGATTCATTGGTTGTTTTTTTTTTTTTTAATTTTCTGATGATTTCACTTGCAAATGTCTTGCAAATTATTGAACGGCGCCATCCTTGACAAAAAAGAAATTAGAGGGGTTGGGGGAGTAATTCACAACCCATCACCTTTGAGCATGAAATCGTTGAGTTGACACCATTTGGATACATCCAGGCTTAGCCGGAGGCTGTCAATCAGACAAAACTTCATCCCATGCAGTTTAGTGTTTGTTTTTTGATGAATTTTTGAAGGCATCAAGGTTGGAGGATTAGGTCACAGATTGATAAGGGTGTCAGACCCCTTTAATATCAGTTCTTCCTTTTTCCTCTTCATTTAAATTAATTTAATTTGTCTCCTTCCTTTGTCTTCCACCTTCACTTCACAGCCAGAGGTCGACAAATGATAAGTGGTGTCAGTAACATTCCTTTCAAATTCCCATAAACGTAAAAATTCACTGCAAATGGTTGGTTTGTAAGTCAGGGAAACCCATAATTCATTACCCTCATCTATACATGTTGTAGTTACATTGAAAAACATGTTGATGAGAGTGGCTGAAGATGTGTTGATTCTGCGAGGGTAGGAAAGAATTCATTTGGGATTTGGATGCATCGAGATTTTGAGCCCAACAAAATGTTTCAACGCATTGGTCATTAGTGGTAATATTAATCGTTGGAAATGACACATTTTGATGCATCGCTAAAGAAATGGTTAAAAAAAAAGGAACTTATTCTTGGAAATGCAGCAATAATTGTTTAAGCCTAAACCAAATTTAAAAAAAATATTGATTCTGAACAATGCTTGTTTGTTCCATATTTATAACCACAAAAGGCCACAACCTATGCGTAGATGGGCATATATATGGGAATGTACAATGTATTTGCAATTGTGTTTTTATATCAACCCACCCCACTAAATTATTTAAAACATTATAACCTATGATGAATGAAAATACTCCATCCATCTGCATTCACAACAACCTTGTTTCTCATGAAGTTCATGAATTGTAATGTTCTTCTCATTAACACAGATATCTGGAAGGGAGCAAACATATTATCTTCTACAGCTACTAACTGATAAAAAGCTCCTTAATATGGAATCAAAGAACATTTGGATCACAGCCAACGGTATCAAGGAAAAGCTGTGTTACATCGCTCAGAATTACGAGGAGGAACTATCAACATTTTCATGGCAGCATGAACGAGACTATGAGCTCCCCGACGGACAAATAATTAAAATTGGTTCAGAGAGAATTCAGTGTCCTGAAAGCATGTTCAAAACACATCTGAACGGATATGAAATGCCTGGTCTTCATGAAGCAGTGTACAATACCATCATGCACCACTGTGTCCGAGATCTCCAGCCTCAGCTTTTCTCAAATATTCTATTATGTGGTGGAGGTGCGCAGTTTACTGGACTGGCTTCTAGGATGCAGTCTGAAGTATCAGCTCTTGCTGGATCGAAAGTTCGAGTTTGTGTTATTGCACCTGGGGATAACCATTTGGCTTTTCGGGGTATGGCAAAGATGGCTTCCTCGCCAGGCTCATCAGAAAGGTTTGTAACCAAAGAATTTTATGATGAATATGGGCCTGCTGATGTCGCCAAAATTTCTATTTGATGTGGAGAAAAAAAATCATGTTTGCCTACATTTTGAAGACCTTGGTTGAATTACGCTATGCCAAATTTGCCTGATGGAAAATTGTTTAGAAGTGTTTAAATCCATGATTTATCAAATAAAACTTTGAAAACTTTCATTCATTATGAAAGGTTTTACAACTCAAGGAAGGATTTTGGATCAACAGTTATTTCCCAGGTACTAGTAAGTTGTTTTGACATCACCCGTAGGGCAAATTGTTCACTGCATGTCACTACTTATGGTTGCTAACAAGGCAAATGTTCACAATGTTTATTTTCTTTATTAAGTTAAAGATTAATCATAAAATTTATGATATGCTCAGTTTGTCTTTGAAGAAAATTTAGAACAGCAATCACCGTCTACATTACTGTTCAGCAGAGAACTCGGCTTTTGCCCTTCTTCTATCCACTCCTACTAGAACTAGATGTGGTAGTGCAGGATTAGATGTGTTTTTTACATTTTTATAATCAAGAGTTTCAAGTTGTGTCTCTCGTTTTTTACAATGTGCTAAGTGGTGGTGGTAATGGCCTGATGGTACTTTAATCTTTCCTGTGAGAACTTCATTGTCAAAGATTTGTAATGTTCACCTTGATCTCGCTCATTTCAAAATTCCTTTTGCAAGTCTTCTAAAATATTTTTTAAAACTACATGTATTTAACTTTAACCTAATCAATTGAACCTTAATATATACATGTACATGTATTGTATGTCATAATAAAACTTTTTCTTCAGAAAAACAAAAATTGTATGCATCTGTAGAACACAAATATTTTATTTTTTTCTTATAAAAGCTGTCTGCACATATCATGTCTACAACTTTTCCTTTCCTGCAACTCTAATCTTGTTAAACTACAACAATACAATGCAAAGATGAAGAGACCTCTAAATCCAAAGTTTTATTACATATCTATCATCATTTCCCAGTTGTGTTTGAGTACTTTGAGATTCCAGTACCATACATACTCTGCCTTTGTTTGTACAACATTCATTTACATGAATTGCATGTGTATTATGATTATGCACAGATGGATCTACATCCTTTGACTATTGTGCCCAGAGTAAAAGTATGTGTAATGCATGCAAGTGTACTACATCAAATAAACTGAAGAGGACTTAATAAATACATGTATGTGACTGAATTAATTTTTCTTTTTGAAAATGGCACCTTTAATCATTCCTTCCAAGTTTATTGTCCATTTTGCTGGAATTCTTTAGGGAGTCTGGAACTGGAAATGCATAGTATTTAGTACATGTAATATTTTTATTGTCTTGCTATGCATGTTTTTTTTATTTTTATGTAAAAAGTATCAAACTGAAGAAAATTGAATAACCCTAATTATTCTACATATCGTAGTATTGATTTCAGTTGTTTTTTGCTAATGTTTGTTTAGGAAAGTGAGGATAAATTCAATCGACGACTGAAAACATCTAACATTGTAGAAATAATTGCAACATCAGATATTTGGTTTTATTGAGAGTAATGAGAGAAATCGATGTAAAGGTAAAAGTAAAAGCAAAATTGTGGGTTTTTAGACTGCATTGCGGAAGTCATTAAAAAAAAAATTGCAATAATTTTGAAATCTGCTATACCTGTAGTCTACATATATATATGTATTATTACTTCCAGTTTGTTCCCATATGATGATGTATTTTTTTTTCAGTACAGTAGTCCTAATGCTGGCTGGCTCATCTTCTATCATGTAATGACTTTTATTACTACCGGGGTACTACTACATATTTAGTTTGCAACGAGTCAAATGAGATGCATGAGCTTGGAAGTTTTCTGAAAAAGCATCCTCATTCATAAGGAAGTTTGAAAATAACTCTTATTGTGAGCTGTGTCTTGCCAACATTTGTGCTTGTTGATGACATGCAGGCCTACACGTTATATCGTGGACTTTACACCTTTACCGATAATTCTTGTACAGTGTACATGTTTACTCTTTCTGACCAGTTTCTATTTTGTTAACTTAAAATTTTTGTTTCATTGTGCCATATGAATACATGTATGTACGTAGGTACGGGTATACATAACAATGTTGAACATTTTTTTGTTTTTAGGTCTAGATTTTATGGTATAATTATAATGTCATTTTTATGTGGCTTGGGTAGTGCTTGTTTCTTATTTACTTGAACACTTGAGGACTAAAACTAAAATGCGAGTGGTGGTTGATTTTGTACTCTTTCAAATAGATTTTTTTAGTTTGTACATTTGTATTAGTACATGTATTACAGTACCCACTTTGTATTTTTCAGCTTCCCTGCAGTACAGTAGCCCTACATAAAATTGTCTTGAATGTGAGGCTGGCTAACATCATTATTTATGACGTTATATATACCGTTGATGGTTATTCCGTTGTCTATTTTTACATGTATGCCTACTCAACCATTTTTTATCAGATTATTTTCCCTCAGTGGTTATCATCCAGAATGTCTCTATGAGGCCTACTCTTTTTTCCAGTTAATTACGCATTTGACATAAAGGGACCCCTAAAAAATCTCACATTCCTACTGATGTGAATTTAATTTTTTATTATTGACATCTCACGTTGTCTTAAAGTAAAAGTTGATTGAGGCTGTCCCCAATTTTTGTATACTATGAATGCAAATGAGGCAATGTCTTTGTCTTTTTTTTTGTCATTAGTAATAGTAGGCCCTACTTTATGACTAGTATTATTCATTGTGGCAGTAGTACTCAATAATATCCTACCATCAACTTCACACCTCATCATAATAAACATACTGTATCAAAAATGTGGTTGTGGTCATGTTTGAGTTTGGGTTGCTTGTCTCTGTTGGTGATACAAATATAATACAAAAGCCATGTCACGACATAAACAGAAGGTTGCTCTGTGGAATGGGTTATGTCCAGTGAAGCAAAGCTCACAGGATGCATTACACAATTGGCTATATATGTACCCGGTACAAATATCATTACGCTCCTTGTCTTTGAAGTACAAGTGTTTCTTATCTAATGACAAAATAAGGATAGGGTTAGGGTTAGAGTTGAACCTGGACCCTTGAAACTAATGAAACGAGTACCAAAATCTCCATGCCTTGGCCATAACAAGGTTTTATCTTCTTGAATCGGGTCCTCTCATCCCAATCTGACACATGAGATCCATTATCATAAAAGCAATTCCTGTGAGTTTACAATCCCAAATCGAAATATCAATATTTAGATCTAGGCTTATTATATATGTGCTTTAGTGCCTACACATGCAGTGTGTGAGGACGCTTTCATAGAGACTGAATGGTAGTGAGGGAATTCAGGAGATGGGCTCCACCCACCCAGTTGCAGGTGTGTGAAGGGTACGGTAGTAAAGAGAGGGTCGATAGGAGCATGGCACGAATGCCATCGCACTGAGTAGACATCAAAGGTGCGTTGATCTCTAGGCCGTCTTGGCCAAAGAATAGTGAAAGAGGGGTGGCCTATTGTTTGTCGATTGACACAGTCAATTGAATTGGACCGATGAACTTTATTGTGCTTAAGCCAAACCAAGAAGAAAAGTGCCGACTTCATTGATAAGCTATGATTATGTACCCTGTAGTCACTGCTCCTTGTATTCAACGAGAACATTGAGCAGGTCTCCAAAACCTTGCTATATCCAAGGTTCACTGTTATTATATGGTAGTAATAGAATTAGAACTTAAAAACAATATCTATGAAATTGGGACCAAAACTTACAGCAAACAAACATACAATCTAATGTACATAACAAAGAAAAAAACAAAATGTCAGATGTACTGTAAAATCATTTAATTGACAACATCATAAATAGAACTAAAGCAACACAAGCAATGACACTGCAGATGTGCTGCATAACTTTCTTCCATTGTACACCTCACATACAAACACAACAAACAACTAACATACAGGTCATGTTACAAATTACTTGAGGTGACTTCATGGTCGACACACTCAGAAGTACATCAGAGCAGATTTATTCTATCACCGCCTTCCACTGATCCATCCCAAAAGCACAGTCTTGATGACAGTTTATTTCGGTCTGTGGTCAAATCCTGAAGGAGGATGAAGCTTGCCAGACAATCCACACAAACACCTACTTCAACTTGGTAAATAAAGTCTTGGACACCTGTGATGGGAACAGAAAACCATCAACTGACGCTGTGAATTTTTTGCTTCAAAATCAAATGTACATTAGTTGACGAGATCATGAATTAAGATTTTGTTTTTCACAGCTATCAAGGCCAATATTATGAGAAACAACATCCTGCTATATTAATATTACCGGTATCAACAACATATATATCGTTCATATTAACAACATCCTGCTACATTGGAAGTTTCCATAGTTACAGTAATCGACGTTTTCTTTAGAATGACATACAAACATGAAACACACATAAATGAATAGAGAACTAGAATTATTAAAATTAACAATACTTTGCGAAATTGTAAAATACAGGCTGCCATGAAGCGAAAAATGTGATCCGAAATGATACACAGAATAAGGTAAAGATAGGATACACAAAACAAGGAGTTCACAAGACAAGACCGTGTGTGTCAACAATTACTGTCTTCAAAGGGGAATAACAATATGTGATTGTTGTTGTTGTACCCCTTTGAAGACAGTAATTGTCGACAGATTTTGTCTTGTCTTGCGACATCCTTGTTTTGTGAAGCCCATCTTTTTCCACGTATTCTTTCGGATTTAATTTGCGGTAACAGTCTACAAAAGTGTAATGCCCTGACTAGAGCATGCCGGAAAAAAAAATACTGTCAACGTTTATTTTCAGTTAACCATTTAACCCCTGAGTCACAGTCCACAATCCCCAGCTGAAACCCTAGGAAAAGGGAAATAACTGCAAAAATACCAAGTAATTTCAATAAGAATTTTATTAATAAAAACCTATAAGCTAAACATTGATAACATTGTGAATGAATACATTTAAATGATAGCTAAAGACTGTGGAATAAGTATAATGAGCCACTTTATCCATTTTCTTCATTCAAAAACCAGAAGGAAGTTCATTTTTCGCTTAAATCCGCAATTGACAACGTAAATAAACGCCTCAGAACTGTGCAATAACGGATCTCCTGAAACTAATGGAAAAATACTGCGCAACTCCGCAGTAGGGGTTAAATGGTTATGTAAAAAGTTTCAGTGGAACCCCATCCCCCCCCCCCCAAAAAAAAACCTACCACGAAACTTTGTTATAATAAAATCACCAAACACTACTTACACAATGATCTACACAGTGCATAAAATCTATGATCTCCTCGACACATGTTTCTGCTGTATTTGAGCGGCTCTCCACACGGGCATTACATGTGTCAAGCTTTTCTTTGTAATGCTGGCACTCTTTCTTGTCACTGCATTCTTCCCTCAAGGTGTCCTGAGGATCCTGGGAAAAAAAAAGCCAAAGAAATCTCATTTAATTGAATATTTGAGCACACAGCTTCATCCACTGTACACAGGGGTGTAGAATCTAAATGGAAGCTGAAAAAATTCTCTGAAAAAAATACCTGCCGACGCTCACAGGCCCAGCTTGGGGATAGGCCTAGGTTATTTTCACGAGTCAGAGAATATTTCTCTGAAGCCTTGGAAATTCTTGGACTAGCGATAGTGAAGGAAATGAAGGCGTCAGAGAATTTGTCTCTGAAAATCACATCTATGTCGTGACGATACTATTGTGTGCTGGGGGAATAACTCTTAGTCATAATTTTTCTGTTTTAATTTAGTGCTGCTGCAAATTATTATTATAAGGAAAATCAATACAATACATTACAAAACCCAGCTTCGTAAAATCTTTGAAATCAGAGAAAATCTGAAAGACTTACACCCCTGTGTACAAATAAGTTTAAAAAAAAAAAATCCTTTAAGGCCTATAAAACCCATAACAGCTGTTACTTATCCGGCTTTCAGTAGGGTAAAGCAGAAAAGATGCTTTAACATCACCTCCTCCTTGGCAGGACACTAGTCTGTCGTAGGTTTACTTTCCCAACAGAACATGCCTGTACCCAATTTACAACTTCACCACGTAAGCCCTGGAATGGAACCCACAGGGTAAACGAAAAGGGTGACATAACATAGAAGCACCTACACTAAGCTGAAGATGTTCAGGAAGACATGGGCTCAACTGAAAGGCATGCCACGGAATCCAATACATTGGAAGAACCTTGTTATATATATATATATGTTCCAGAGAGGAACCAGTACGTCAAGTTAAGAGGAAACTGTCTTTCTCAAGAACACAGTCACCAGCAATTGAAAGCAGGACCCTTGGATTGGGAGTCCGACTCTTTAACCCAGTCGCCGTGCCCAATATGTAGATTGTGATCAACCGGTCCATCACACAGGTAGTGCCGATAGATGGCATTGCAATAAAAAAAAAAAAAGAATAGCCCATCATCTTCATAAATAAATGTATTATGTTAGGTTTTTTTAACTGGAGGCAGATCACTTCAACTTGGTAATTTAAAAAGTATCTAGCGCGGGCACCCCTGCTGTAACCATTCGGCCACTGGACTTGAAATAAATTGTCAACAAAAATCTTCGATGCTCAGTGGAACATCCACACTACTACTGTTTTACATTTGCACTCAAATTCAGCAGAGGTTATGATCTCAGTTTCATCTCTTGGACCCTATTTTCAGAACTAGTTGATTTCTATCTAAACATGAGACAAACGCATTAAGAGGTTTAAAAGTAAAGGGGACCGTAATCAGTTCTCAAGAATTTGACTATTGTTACTAAGACACTCAGTGAAGCACAATGTTTTTAAACAAGATCTCTCTGAATGGATACTATGAGTGAAGACAGCAAATTATTAGGGCGAATTTGATTTTTATGAAATTTACTACAATAAAAAAAAACAAACAAAAAAAAAAACCCATTTGCATTCAAATTTCGAGATCTAGTTCATTCGTTCGTTAAGTAAAAATCAAAAACATATTCACAAACACACACATAAAAAAATAAAAATACTCACCACCAGCTCCTCCTCCTCTTCTTCCTCTCCTCCATCCTACGAAAAAAAAAAAAAAAAGAAGTCAGAAAATGTTAGATCAAAAAGAATAACGAAGTAATTCATGGAGCTGTGGAATGCTGAGGTAATAAAACACCATCTACAAATTAAAAAAAAAATAAAAATCAGAAGACAAAAATTTCATGGCAGACAAGGAAACATTTCACAATCCAATGTTAGTCATGTACATGTACGAGAATCTTTTCTTTCTGGGACAAGGCAAATCCGCAATTATCTTCCAAGAAGAGGACAGCAACATTGATGTCCAATCAACTCTGATATAGTTTAGTATGCTGTTTCTCCACAAAATTCCTCTGTTGTCTTCATGTAAAGAAGCAATGCTGCTCATCCAACAGACCTGCTTAAACATAATTTGAAGTCGGAAGTGAAGAGCCATTCATGAAGTGTGTTCGATATATTAAGCAAAAGAAGCAACACTCATAGAAATAAGCAATGATAAAATCTCCTTTCCTAAATGAGGCTTTGCCAGAAGTTTGAGCCCCAGAATGTTACACTTTTGTTGTCATACTAAAACATTATTTGTCAAATAACTCGAGACTTGAAGACGAATATTTCAGAAACACTTTGAAATTCTTGATAACGTAATACAGACATATCATGCAGGCACAATAATTGAGCTCAGAATGTCTCATACACTCATAAATGACATAAATGTTCGGTCAATGCCCTGTTGACCTTTTCTTTCCCTTTCACGTTTGAATTGTTGAAATACTTGGGACTCATGAACTATCATTCTAGAAAGATTTTTCTTCGTAACCTTGATGCCGAACGATGTTTTGGCACAGCATCAATTAATAAAGAATAAGAATTACAAGTCGTGATTTATAATCCCTCAAGAATCAGCAACCTGTGAGGAAAAAAAAATAATTTCTAAATGTACAGAGACTTCTTATACTGACCATGAACATTGAACAAGTGGAACTTACTTGTAGAAGACCAAAACCATAAAAAATAAGAAAAAAACAACAGATCACTAGAACTAGAACCTTTCTCTACTTCAATTTTCACTACTGCCAGCCAAAATGTATGTCATGTACACGTATAACATGTGGTACCCCAACAGTACATACAGGCATATTAGGCGATAATATAATTGATATTAATTATAAATTATACATGGAGCACTATCATCTGTTGACAGAACCAACCATATATATTCCATTGCAATTATATGGGCAAAAAATTTACTACATGTATTTCAAGAACTATACTAGATCTACATACATCATAAAAAGTCTAAACAATGTAGATGAGCAATAAGAATCACAAAAGAAAAAACCATAAGAGAACTGTAATTACAAAAACACATCAACTAACACAATTTCAAAGGCCAACATGATTTCATACATCATCATCCTGACAGACACAGAGGCAGAAGCAATCATCAGGATTTGTTTCCTTCTGTGAAAGTCCAAATAAACAAAGCTAACTGATTTTAGATCCTGATACAAATACATGTATTGTATAGAATACAGGGGCATCTTGTTTTTAAAAAATAAACTAATAGAATATAATTTAGATCTAAGTAGAATGAAAAAAATTGTGTTACTTCATTTAAAGTTTACAAAATAACAAGAGGGTGAATTATATTCATACACAAGAACTTTGCTGTATATGTGCATGTTTGGTTTTCTTAAATTGTAAAGACTTGAAAATGGATTTTAATATTCTTTTAAAACAAATGTAGGTGCTTTCACTAAACCCCCCCAAGAAGAGACTCAAATTAAAATAAAATTGAAAGAAACTCACATAACTGAAAGATTCTCGCTGAAACGTAAATTTATCTTTCAACAAACTGTCTTTAAATTCTTCGCACGATTTGCAGTAAAGAACTAAAAATATTTTAAGATTTATAAATTAGTTGTATTTTATTAGTCAACTGAAGTCTAATTTCAAAACATTTTCAAACAATTCTTTACTTTTCCATTCTCCTTTTCTCCCTCATCATCACAAAAACAAATGCACATACATTCAGGATCGTCCTTGTTTTCCTGTCAATGAGGAATAAATAAAAAATTTGAATTACAACAATTTCATCCTCAAATTTATGTTTTACAAACTGCAAAAACCAATATTATACAAACAGTTAGCAGACATTTGATGGTACAAAATCCAATAATTTGAAATTAAGTACCAGTTCATGTACTGTATTAATAATCAAGGAAAAGACAACTTACTATAAAATTCAAATTATTTAGACACAAAATTTTAAGGACATAGGTCTAGATTTGTTTCAGAGCAACCCTATTACCACAACCGCAGCATAAACATACATATTGACAGAAGAAAACATTCTTCCTCATTCCTCCACTACTAACCCAGAGGAAATCCTGATTGCAAGTATTCTTCAACAAACAATACCTGACTGACTGTTTTGTATGTTACCCATTTGTACCATTTTCATGCGTCCCAATCTTTCAGGTAGCTACATTCTGATTTCGTGGGCAGAGGAGAAAATGGAACATTGAAAATGTTCATAACTTGACTAAAAGCAGAGTAAAATAAAAAAAAATGACAAATCAGCTGCACAATGACGTCAGATTTTGAAAAGCAGTACTTAATTGTGTACACATTACAATCATAAAAATCATCTGCCTATATAATATATGTTCCGTTAAAATGTAAACAATTTCAGTACAATTTTTTTCTTTTGTACTTGTAGTAATCCCAGTTTTGATACTAAGACTTCTTCGTTCTGTCTCAGATGGCAATATTGATGCAGGAATAAAATAGATAGACCGTTTGCCATAACATGTAGCATGTTCCACTGTCATCTCATCAGCGTCACAAGGGCATTTTGGGGGTCTTCCCCACATTGAGTCTATGGTACATGGGCCCCTTCAGTTGAAGTATGTCAGGGTTCCTACGTAGAACATTTGCTCTTGTTGTGAAAGAAGATGCCAGTAATCATCTGAATGCTCTGGGTGTTCTTTCCACTTCAAAGCATGATGCTCTTCATAATAAGGCTTTTTGCACATTTATAGCTTACATTTCCCGAATTCCATTTGGCGATGGCACTCTTCTTGGCCAAAGTATCTGCCTTCTTGATCTTGTCTAAGTATTTCATCTTTCTGGCATTCCATAAAAATTACTTGTTCACAATAAATCGAAGTTCTCTAAAAAGAAGTACTGAACACTATAAAACATACAGTGGAAGTTTTCTTACATGTTGGCATCATAACATGATGGACATGCAATGCATTCACATTCTTTTACAACCAATTCAAAAGAACATAAAAACAGAAATTGGCAAAACCCTATACATGTAATCAGTTATTAATGCAATGACCCTGCCTAATCCGTCGGCGATATCGGACCTCGGCCTAATGTTAAAGAAAGAGAAACCGGCGGAACCTGCCTAAGATTAGTAAGAAGGACCCCCATTCCATTTCCGTCTTGGGCAGGTTCAACTGTATACATTAATAAATCTTTTCTACAAGTCAGACGCAGAGATTGAGTACAAAGAAAAACAAGAGGCACAAAATGATTACATTTAAATCTTGTGGTATGTAGTGATGTAAAGCCATTTTGTCTGAGTCACTAGACCCAGAAAAAAAAAATTAATTTCATAATAAAAATAACCACGCACTGGACTGACAAATGGATAAAAAGCCACAGCGCTTAAAATTTAGTTCCTCCAAAACATAAAATTAAAATACAACATATTACATATTTACTTTAAAATGATAATTCACTTGAACAGATCTAGATCAAGCAATGCAACATTATTTTATAAAAACAGATAGAGACTTACTATTGACAAAAATGAAAAGACATGAAAACAAATTATAACATATCCGTAGTCGAAAGCAAGCCCCGTTCTCTCTGCCCCCTCCCTTCTCCACCCCCGTTTTGTTCCCCTAGGCTTCAGGGATCATTCTTAGAGTCGGTCATCGGTCATTGACGCATTAAACTCTTATTTTGACCGATAGATACAGCTCGCAGGCGGTCATCTAACCCATAGAATTTTCGTCGAAGCAGTCAGCAGCTGCACCTTTTCTCTATCGTCTGCTAAACTCAGCCTCTGATCAAACTCGAGAACCAAAAAGTTAAATCTGACGAAACGAGCGCAGAAACAAAGTACAGGCGGCGAAGCACACACTGTAAAGTTTTTCCGATCCAACTTTTTGAAGACAGTCGAGTGTGACCTAGTGCTGGGAAAGATCCATAAAATGAATGATTACCGGGGTCCCGTCACTGAAGATCCGCGGGGTCCCGTAATCGTCAAAGTAATCATATCTCATCGAGAGTTTGCGGGGCAAGCAAGAGCGTAGATCTCTATTATCGATATCCAGCCGCGCATCATGTGTGCTGCCACTGCTGCATGGAACCGTGATTGTCTAGTGATCTCTCGTCACCTCATATAACGCATGCAGCAAAGATCAAAGTCCTCCCCGAAAACTGCCGCTCGAGTAGAAGGAGTGTCCCCGTCACCGAATGCGTGACGTCATTGGGCTGGACTGGGGACTTTATCAACTGACCATTATCTCAACAAGCACATGTCGTAGACAAAA
>JBDFRD010454370.1:0-19700 GCA_039654405.1 Bullina lineata | reverse complement strand
AGAAAATGTTAGTAAAGTTCCTTCAAGGTCAATGAGGCCCATAGAGCCAGAGCTTATCCCTGTTTCGGTAGCGTGAAGCAGAACAGATGATTTTTACTTCATCTCCTAGATAGGACGCTAGTCTGTCATAGGTTTATTTCCCAAGCAGAATAGGCCGGTACCCAATTCGCATCAGGGTGGGGAGACGAAAAATTATGTAAAGTGTCTTTCCAAGGTCACCTCCCAGATTCAAACCCTGAACCCTTGGGTTAGGAGTCCAACGCTCTAACAATTTGGCTACCAACCAACCTTATTTTTTTTGTTTTCAGTAGTTATTTATAATTATACTGGCCCTAAGTGGTGCAACACAAAAACAAAACAAAAATTAATCATAACAGTGGTATAACTCTTTCAGTTATGGTATTTTATAAATTTACAGAAAATAATTCGTTATTAGCTACAGGAAATATCTTTACTTCAAACAAATACAAATCTTGAAATGTTCAAACTGTACAGAGTAGAGTGCTTAAGTGGAAAATAAATCATTGAAAATATATGAGCATTTATCATGTAATGGAAAAAAAGAACCAAACTCACATCCCTTCCACAAGGAATACAAGCTCACCTGAGATTAATTGCTCCTTTGTGTTGATTCCTGTTTCACTGCAGTAAGACTTGGCTCCTTCTCCGACAAGAATACTGAAACAATAATGCAAAGTGAATTCAGCTCATGTTTAATAGGCCAAAACAGAGGAAGTGACAAGGTGTCTATAGTGAGGTCAAACAAATGTCATGACCAGCTCATGCTTACAGCCGCCCAGTCTTGCTCTGTAGTAATACTATGTACAGTCTGATTCATGTCAAAGGACTGCAGATAATTTTTATTAATTGTTGTGAACGTGTGTGAGAAGTTTTTCTTTTTCTGCTGCCCTTTCCGCAGTCATTCCCTTGCTTGCCAGTCGGCCAGATAAGTCCTCTTTTTGGACTCCGAAACTGTGTTTCTTTGATGCAGCTTGGGCCTCACATTTGTTTCACTCTTTGAATACAGTAATGTCGAATATTGGTTTGTCTTTGTGCATTTTTACAAGATAGCTTCATTTGGTTGTTCGCTACTTTGCATTTTCATACAGTGCAATGTTATGTAAATTATATTATTAGCCGGTACAGCTTTCACAAACCCAAGGTGTTTAGTTGTGTCATATTTCTGTGTCACACGAATCTGTGACATGATTTGGGGTTCACTGCCTTGCAAAACCTATTTTGACTGAGGAAAAGCACTAGAAAAATGATTAAGAACTAGGAGAAACACTCTTCCTTCTTCATTATGTCCTTCCATCCTGAAGACTAACTCTGAGTTTTTGTTCTCCTTCGTGTTGTTACTTTGAGAAACTCATCTCTCCTTTGTCTTATTATAGTCTGGGTTTTCAGTTGTACAAAATGTATAAAGTGAATTTTGTTGCGACATCTCAAAACAGGGAAGGAATGGTCCTACAAAAAAGAGTTCACTTTAACCGTAAGCTTCTGCTTCGAGACAACTATACCTCCTTGGACAACCTTAGGGGTCAGCTAAATACGCACAAACAATTCTTCATAGTTATTACCCTGTCTTTTTTCTACCAATCTGCTGTCCATGACAACATACACAGACAAAACGTCTTGTGAGACCAAACTTCTATCAACATCTGATATGACCCAAATCCTACACTTCTTCCTCACTATCAAAGTGTTATAAGATCCAAACCTCACACCTACCTCACCTTCAAAGTGTTACAAGATCCAAACCTCACACCTACCTCACCTTCAAAGTGTTATAAGATCCAAACCTCACACCTACCTCACCTTCAAAGTGTTATAAGATCCAAACCTCACACCTACCTCATCTTCAAAGTGTTACAAGACCCAAACCCCACACCTACCTGGGTCTGACTCGGCCAAAGGGTAAAGGTCCCACCTTCTGTTCCTCAATAATCAACCTAGCGACAGCACATGGGTTAGCTACTCCTGAAAGAGACACACATTAATTAAACACTATAAAGAACAAGGCAACAATGTGACACCTCTCGTATCAAGGCAAACAATGCCTCTTATTCTCTGTCAAGTACACCATCTCAAGTGACTTACGCTTGCACAAATTAAGAAAGAAGAGTAAGACTAAATTTGGGTTTTCATAAAAAGGTCTACAATGGGCAGCACTTGTGTTTCTTATGGTTGTAACACAACACATTATGATTGTACGATAGACTGTATACAGTCCTCATTCACAAGGTCTACAGCCTGTTTCTCTTAAAGTCAAACAAAGGGCGGATCTTTATGGAAAAGTCTGCCTACCTGACAAAGCTCCTACGGCGCCAAACAGGAGTGACTGCCCTTCCATGGCGCTGGCATCACACTCCACTGTCCCATCCATCGTTAGGTTTGAGCCACGCCCAGCGTTTGTACACTCGCTATTCTGGGGAAGACCAGGTTTTCCCTTTTCAGGACTGAGTTATCAAATATGATTTAACACTAATTGTATGAATAAGTGTGTGCATGAACAAAGCCTGGTACCGGTATATAATGTAGTGCATGAATAACCCATCCTCATATCAAAGTTGGACACAGCAAGATGGTTTCACCACAACGCCACTATGTTAATTCATTTCATGCCATGAGATTGAGTAACAAAAGCAAAATGGCCTGCTGATCACTGATAGTTCATCTTTAATCAGTTCTGCTGGACTCACCTCCAGAGACATCACGGCCGCTGTCACTGCTTCCAGCACAGTCTTCCTGGAACCCAGGATCTCCATGGCCTGAAAGCAAATAGAAGAAGCTTCACTGGAGACCTTAGCAACATGGCCACGGCATCACACGGCTTTCTGTATCTATGAGTTTGAGACTATAGCTGAATAACAAGCTACTTCCAGTTCTGTGTCACACAACTACCAAGAATTTTAAAGTTAAATGCAGGCTTGTAATCGCATTAGTACTGTTTTCATGTGTGTGCAGAAGCAGTCTTTCATAGACAGGGATTTTATATCATACGATTTGATATAAAAAGTCTGTGAACATAATATTTCACAAAACAGAAACCTCTTTTTATCATCAATATAAAGCCAGGACAGACCAAAATTCAAATTAGAAAAAAAACACTGAAACAGCAGGTCTACATGTAAAAACTCTGTAGTGGACTCTTGGAAAACAAAGCCTTAAGCATACCTACCTGTTGACAGGCAAGCTTGCAAACAGACTTGTAGATTTCCTCATTACTTCTGGAATGATTCCCAGCCCCTGTTGGGTGCAAAGTGACAAACACAAAACAGTAAACTCTAACTGAAAGTGATGAAATGAGTGAAGGTTATAATGTATGAATGAAATCTATGAAATCTAGAACAAAGCTGATGTCTCATGAAAGTCGAACTAAACAATGCAGTGTGTACCCATGCATCATCTGTTTGCTTATTTTGAGACCTTGTCTTCACATTCCCACTTGACTTGACTTAATCCTTTTCATTCCTAGAGTAGCATCGAGGCTGCGGCTTTTGCCTCATCCTGTGTGCATCTCCTCCATGTTTTCTTTGGTCTTGCAACCTTACTTTTCCCTTGTGGATTCCAGTTCAGTGATTATCTTGTGATGTTACTTGGAAGCGTTCTTAAAGTGTGGCCAATCCAAACCTAGATCTACTTTCTCTTTCTAATCTCATGATCAATAGGAGTTTGTTTAGTCTTTTTTCACATCTTCTCATTTGAGATGTTGTCCAGCCACCAGATTTTTATAATATAACGCAAACATTTGCCAATGAAGGACTGCAGCTTTTCTATTGTGTTTCTCGTGACACTCCAAGTTTCTGAACCATATTAGCATTGGAGGACAGACTTCACAGTGGAGTTGAATATATGAATCTTGATCTTCATGGAGAGGGATTTGGAGTTCTATTTCGGTCGAAGGGTGCTGAATACATAACATGCCATGCAAGTCCTGGATTTCATATCCTCATCAGCTCCTCCTGTAGAAGATATGATGCTACCCAGGTACACAGACTTGTTTGTCTGATGCAATGACCTTCCATCTAACTGTATGGGGCCCTGCTGTGTAATGTTCATCTTCATTACTTAAGTCTTGGCCAAGTTTATCTGTAGACCAGTTGTTCCAGCTTTTTCTACCAGCTTGGTCACTTTTGTTTGCATTTGCTGTTGTCAGTGTGACAGCACTTCCATGTCATAGGCGAAACATAGGTCTTCAAGCTGTTTCATGAAGGTCCACTTCCACTGGATCTCAGTTCTTCATGATCCAGTCAATCACCAGTAGTCTAGTAAAATCATAGGCGACAGCAAGCAGCCTTGTCTCACACCAGTATTCACCATAAAAGGATCTGGCAGCATACCATTATGGATGATTTGGGTTCAGGAGCCCTCATAGAATTGTTGTGTGATGATAATCATCTTTGTTGCCATGCAGTAATGCTGCATTAATTTCCATATTGTTTCTCGGAAGGATTTCCGAACGCGGTCTCATACCCCAAGTAACTAAAGAGGGCCTTCTTTGGTGGGGTAGGATAAAAAAGAAGGGCCTTACCCCTAACCCTTGGATTCTTGCAATGCCACCGCGTTCGGAAAACCTCCCAGTTTCTCGGTTCACACACAGTTACCAAAGGCTCTTCAAAATCAATGAAATTTGTATAAAGTGGTGTCTATCCTTCAATAAATTATTATTCCAAGAACAACGATTGATAAAACTTACCAACATGAACTGCAACAAATGAATGAGCCGATGCCATTCAACAGAGAGCGTTAGATTTTTTTTTTTTCTTTAATTATTTTTTATGTCTTTTTTCCTCCTCGCTTCATTCATTCAAAGACTCAACAACAACCCTGTTCGTCTTTTGGCATGTGGAATACACTATTGATTGTAGATTCCAATCCTCTTTGGATTCATTGAAGTAAAATAATGGTAAAGATCAGCAAGAAATAGAGCATTGCATGCCTGAATTAAACTGATTGTGGTAAACTGGGTAAATGTTTTGATTTAGTCAGCTGCTTCAGGCTTGGCCTGCTCTTGTTTCGTTTCATTAGATTCTCCGTATTGCGATTTGTAAAAAGACAGTCGTTTACAGCTTTAAAAATGTATGTATTTCGTTGATATGAATATTATCTAGATCTACTTCAGTTTGATCACATTTTATTAGAATTTTTTCATAATTTTGTGAGTTTCTTTGAGCAAGTAGACTGATCAAGGCTCAGAGAAGAAAATGTTTATTAGATCTATGTTGTTTATAGCTGTAAGTGTCAAAATGGCAGCCTCCTTGAACAAGCAAGAGCAAATCGACCCTTTTGTTGATCTAGATTTTCTAGATCTAGATTCTAGATTCTAGATTTCTAGATCTAGATCTAAGTGTTGCAAAGACACTCCTGTACTTGTGCTGAACTGCTTTTTAAACATTGTTTTTGTCGCTTTATGCATTAGTTCTGCATACAGAGATCTAGATCTAAATCTAGACCCAGTTCTCCTGCGTTCTCGATAGATCTGACTGAAGACGAAGATTGTAGATCGAGGTAATTTTACGTGGGTTTTCACAAGTTTTCAATCCTGGATATGGATGCTAAAATGCTCAGGTCTGATATCGCCGACGGAGTCGATAGATCGAGACCTATCTAAACTCTAAATCTACTCTGCAACTTGATCTATCAATAATAGTCTGTGTCACTTCAATCTGGACCTAAGAAACTGTCAACAATTTATATAATTTATTGGGCATGAAATGCGTCGCAAACTATCATAACGCAAGTAGGCCTATTTTGACTTGCCGTTTTGAACCGTACTACTCATGGGGACGAAATGTGAACCCATGACTTCATAGATGTACTAAAAGTGATTTCGAATCATCCTGTGCTTGTTAAAACTGGCGCCATTTCACACTACTAACAAGGTGGAAGTGACATAACAAGAACATGCGGTGTGTGACGCAAGAATTGATGATGTCACTGATGTGCCGTTAGTCTGCTGTTCTACACCTTTAGATCGAGACGAAATGAATGGCATGACAAAATACAATTCAGAAATGTCAAAATTTGATAATAACATCCTAAAAATGTAGATCTATGTAGATCTATTCTTCTTGCCTGCAAAACTGCATTTAGTCTGAAAACCTTGCTACCTGGCAATACAATGATTGGGTCTACGAGGTCAAATGCTGCTTGGATACATGACAAAAAGTTACAAAATTGCTACCTCTTCTCGGATTTTTATCATTGCTCCGGAAAACAGAAGAATGTGGGAAAAGGCAATTTTCTGATGCAGCACAATATCTCTAGATCTAGATCTGCTGTGCTAATATCAATTTGTTGGTTTTGTTTTAAAATATAACTTTTGGAGAAGCTATGGTTGCAGTCTTATTGCAAAATAGCTATTTGTTTGGATTATGGCTTTGTGAAGTTGCACGATCCCCCGTTTTGAGACATCCACACTTTACTTAGGTTTACACCGTAGATTCAGAGGGTGCCTACATAATAACTTAACGAAGTGACTATCCGTACCTGAGTACAAATAGCCACCTGCTGTTCGTACTCGAAATATCGAAGTCGAAGCTGCGAAAACGCCGTACATGAGTACGAATAGCATAGGACTATTTGTACCATTTCTTGGTACGGATAGCGCGGGGCTATTCGTACCTGTGACGAATAGAATAGGACTATTTGTACTATTTCTTGGTACGGATAGCGCGGGGCTATTTGTACCTGTGTACGGATAGTGCCTGCCATAACTTAATTGTCATTTTTTGTTTGTTTACAGTGATTGTTTTCTTTAATAATACTACATACATGTAATGTAATACACTTGTAGGCTCTAATTGTGCTTCCTGGCATGCTAAAACCAATCTATCCACAATAAATCAAGATCTAATCTTATTCTGACATTGATCTAAATAATTGAGAAAACGCTAGAGAGTCTAGATTTAATCCTTATATATACAGTACTTTCATGAAAATATTTCATGTATTGATGTTTTTGATCGGTTTCAAGACTAAAACAAACAAGGTCACGATTTACGCGCCTCCCGATTTGCTTTTGCACGCAGCTAAATTCCATATAAAAAAAGTTTCAAAAAGTAATTCGGGCTGTCCTGTCCTGTGTGTGTTAAAGTTAGCTAATTTTAGGGGGTGCCATTGTCTTTTATTACAGGCTAGGCTATAGTGAGTAGGTCTAATAGCTGCAGACTAACAGTAACAGTGTGCCAGTTATATCATAAATTTTGCATTATCCCCCGCATTTTGATTTGGGCTTGCCATTTGTGTGTAAACTACTTAGTATGATGTCACTTTCACCATGTCGTTGGTGTGAATCGGTGCAAGTTTTAACATGCATAGGCCTAAAGTGATAGGCAAGAATTGATATAATATTACTAGCACACTGTTAAGGAAATCCCAAATTAATATTGTTTAGAAGTCATGTTACATAAATTTAGTTCGTTGAGTACTACTTTTCCAAGCCCTTTACAAAATTAGCTCTAGATCTATAGTTTCCAACTTATTTCATGCTCATTTATGAATTTAGCTGCATTTTCATAGGTCCTGACCAAAGTGACACAGACTAGAACGTCTTCTATTAGTGCTCCTTAGTCCTAGTCTATCACTTTAATTTGGACCCCACAAATTTTATTACAATTTATTTCAAGGGAAATAATCAGAAAAATCATGTAATGGATAGATCTGCATCATGGAAGCACAAAGAAAGTAATTCTGGCATTTTGACTAATGTTGCAAACACTTTTCCACTTTGTCAACATCATGAAATATTGGCAATTTTTTTTTTATTATTAACATGGAAACAGACATGATATACTGATGGATACACGTATGGAATTGACTCATAAAGCCATCCTTGCTGTGTGAGATTATCTCGCAGTCTGGATGTTATTATATCAGAAATCTTTTTTTAAATCTAAATGACTTAATTTCCTTGATGTAGGCCTACTAATTTTAGACAAGGGCCTGTGCTAAAAGTTAATGGTCTCAAGTGCATCATAAAGTAATAAACATGTAGTCTGCATCAATATGTATGGGATGTGTCAAGCCCATTTGGACCCTGAATATTACCCTGACAATTTGTTTTTCAGTGCTTCCATTATATTATATCAACTCTTGACCCATTCAGTGCCATTACCAGTTGTTTTTTTTTAATAGGTCCCACCACGTTTTCTAGATCCAATAAATGGTGATGATACTATCAAATTATCTAAACCAAGATCAAAAGATTTAGACTCTTTTTGTGACCTGACAAGGTTAATCCAGCATTTTATGTCGTAAGTAATTAAATTGTGCATTTCGAAAATGGGCATTCATTGTCTATTGTTTCTTCATGACTCTCACCTGAACTTATCCATTGGATTGGGTACAGCCTAACAGCCAACCTGCAAACTCCATGTATTCACAACGAGTGAAAAGGTGTTAATAAAAGAATTGTAAATGATTGAACTTCTAATTTCGAGAGAGTGTGTGAAAATTGATGATCAGTGTCGAAGTCATAAATTTATATGCAAAGAGAAGCATCAGCATGTTATGGAATTTATTGTTTTATTTTTTTGCATTTTTTTCTTCAGATATCACTAGCATGGACTGTTCAGTTTGATTTGCAAGACACTGTCAATGAAGAAATGAAAGTGGAAGGCGGCTTCAATAGATCAGTGTGAGCTTGAGAATGTCAAGTTTTTGCTGTAGACACACAACACTGATTGTTTGCTCGGAAGCTCATCATATTGTCTGTATTCTTGCATTCACTTGTGCAATGTAAGGTAAGTAATTTTCACTGCTACCTGTTTTCTTTCAGGTATTTTTGTCTTACAATTCATAAACCTCAGGTGTTTATTCTGTTTAGCCTTGTTCTTTCAGTAATAGTAATACCAGGTACATAGGTCATTTGACTCTATATTTAAAGAATTAGTGTCAGTAAAATCTGCATCCAAGCCTTTGGTTTGGGTTTATTCTGAAGAGTTTGTGACATGTTGTTAATCAAGTGTATTTTTTTTGCAATGGAAATTTATTCTTCAATTTCTCCAAAGGGATGGATTTCATTATAACATAATGTTATTAAAATTAACCTCTTCATCATTTCTATAATTTTGCGGGTGAAAAAGCTATTGCTGTGGAATAACTTACGTTGAATTTTTCTGTATCGAATTTTATTAATATTATATGTTTTATGTCTTTTTTAAAAGGTCGACCTGCATCACAGCTGTCTCGGTGATTCCTTCAACATGGTGAGACATAGCAAAATTCAAAAACAAGTTCTTAGTCTTTACAGGCAGTTTCTTCGAGTGACCAAAGACCACCCAAGCTTAAATGAGTATGTGAAGAATGAGTTTCATAAAAATGCTGCCTTGCCTCGCACTGATGTTATAAAAGTGGAATATCTGCTCAGGAGGGGTTGGCGCCAACTGGAAATGTTGAAAACTAGTTCAGTGTCAGGGGCCGGGGTCTTTGAAAAGGAAACACCCAAAGACAACTAGAAAGGAATGAACTTTTTCTTAGACGTCTTCAAAATACAGAGTCTCATATTTTTCCTGACCTTTTACATTATATTGTTTTGGACTCAGCATGTCTTCAATACACTATATCCGTTCTTATCTCCTGCAAGCAAATCCATTGAGAAGGGATCAGACATTTTCTGTGTGCAGGCATGGAATAAGAACTTTGTGCTCGAGATCATTTTCTCATTGGAATTTGTCCTTTGGGAACTTGGCTCTCCCACGAAGAAATCAAAAGCATCGCCTCCTAAAGGAAAATGAAGCATCGGTTCCTGATCCTGTGTCTTCCTTCCTGTCCACCACGCATGTCCACCGTGCCGGAGACAGCCAGCTGGAGGTAGCACAATCTTTAGTGGAAGTGAACCAACAAAAATTGTTCTACCAAAACATTATTCAGTCTTTTCCAGAGGGCATTCAGACGGCCTTTGCATATGGCTCTGGAGCCTTCCAGCAGAACAACAGTAAAAATGTTTCTCAGAACATGCTAGACTTTATATTTGTGGTGGACAAGCCGGTGAAGTGGCACAGAGAAAATCTGAAAAGGCATCCCCATCATTATTCCTTCCTCAAACGACTGGGGCCCAAGTACATCACCAAGATCCAAGAAAGGTCAGTTTTATTCCTTGTCCAGACTTCTGTGTACTATGATCTAGGCATGAAGGACTTGAAGAGGATTTTAAAATCCCAACACCCTCTTCTCTCCCTCCTTTGCCCTAGCCCTTCCTTTCTAAGCAGTCCTACATGATTCTGAAACACAAAGTGCTCACAAACCCCCAAACATTACTACTCCTAATTGAGTGCAAGTGCCTGCCAGACAAGTGTCCTTAGAATATTACCTTACAGCAGTGACTGAATGCATGCAGTCTTCAGGAAACATGGACACTCCACCAATCTAACCATTAGACTATTTACCTTTAAAATTATAAAAATATATATTATAGATCTATATTATAAAGTATATCACTCATAAAAATGTGCACTCACACTCTTCTTAGTGTTAGTAATCTGATAGCGGGACTGGTAGATGGCTGTTTGTTTTGTCATTGTTTCTGTTATTTTTAGCTACGGCGCAGGAGTCTACTTTAACACTCTGGTGCCTATGGAAGACCGTTTGATCAAGTATGGAGTGATTAGCACAGCACGACTCATCACAGATTTACTGGACTGGGAGTCTCTGTATGTGAGTGGCCGCTTGCACAAGCCCATCAGCTTCGTGCTCATTCCGACTGATGAGAATCTTCTGAAAGCACTCAAGGTGAGCCATGGGACCAGTCTGCTCTTGTCTTTATACAGGCTGTCAAAATAGCTTTCTTTTTTGTCTCTCTGTCTATATTTTTTTGAATCTCTCTCTCTCTCTCTCACACACACACATACTCACACATACACACACTTTTGTATAAATATATTGACGGCGTTTTGCTCTAACCGTTTAACTGGTTTTGGGAATATTTTTTAGGAGACACAAAAAGTTATATTTCGCTTTGATTATAATGTCATTGATTTCCTGTTTTGTTGAATTAGCATCTGTATGTCTACTTGTGTGTTTACGAGTACATTTTAAAAAATAAGTATGCCATTTAGTTTAGTTGATTTGCCAGTTACGTGGTTAGCACCAAAAAATTGATGATTAATGTGGAAGAAGTAATCATAAGACGATAAACTTTAAGCGTGCAATTGAATACACGGTTAGACTAGCAACATTATTCACAAAATGATGCAATCCTATGCATGTAACTGAAAGCTATCTTGCGCTCCAGATACACGGATAGAATGATCAAATGTGTGTTTTATTCTATATTATATAATGTTGATATTTGATATTAATGGAAAACCTGCAGAGGGGGTTTCTACCCATTTGGACAGAAAATCAGAGTTGACCTACTTTTTCCAGTTACACGGTTAGAGCACAACACCGTGGATACCTTGTTTCTGATGAATAACAGATATTGGATAAGAATGAAAATTGAAAAACGTTATGACTGTGATGTAACTAAGACTGTACTAATTAGAGTAATAATAGTTTGTAACCTTGAAGCATCCAAGACATGTACCTGTCCTGTCCTTTGCTGCATACATCACCATGTCACCATGAACCTGTTACACCAATGTTGGTGTGTAGGGCAGCAACAAAGCTCCTCCATTCCAGCCTGGCCTTCATTTCACCTTCCACTGTCCTTCTCCATGTTGTTCTTGGCCTTCCTCTTGCTCTTTTGCCATCTGGAGTCCCGTGGAGTGCTGTTTTTGCATATTTTTATATAGTGTACGGGTCTATATAAATATAGTCAAAAATGCACGGTAGGGCAGAATGCTTTGTCGATACGTTCGGTGTTGTTTTGTTTTGTGGCATTCTTCTCTACCGTGCATTTTTTTACTTACTCTGTTTGCTTTTCGGCAGTCCCCATTTTATATAATACAATGTATATATAGCTACTTACTACACACAGGAACTAGCTGTTAAGCTTAAGGGGCTTTGTTAAAGGTTTTTCTGTTAGTTTTATATTTTTTCTTTTTCAGATGAGTAGGCGTATGCTATTTGAATATTATTTTTGCTTCAATCTATGTAAATGTTGCTATAATTATAATATATCGTGGGGGTAAAAACTATTCAAGGAGAGTGCAGGTGAGTTATAGGATGGTTCTATTCAAGAGTCACCCCATGATTTCATCAGCTGAAGGAACGCAAAAGTCAAAACCCTACCTTTGTGCCCAACACATTCTCGACATATTAAAAATGATAAACTCCTGCTGTGATTCCACGTGTGCTGCCAGGTAAATCTGGAGAATGCCGTGCATGCTGCCTTGCTTCTCCTGCCGGACATGTTCACAGAGGAGCAGTTTTACCTCACAGTGGCCAGTCTCTCTTACTCTGGGGACTTCAGGATGTCCATTGCTGAGGACAGCAACAAGGTCACTGCCTTCTCTACTTTTCTTCCTTTCTCCTTTGTCTATCATTCTCTCTCTGTCTGTGATTCTGTCTATGTCTCTTTGTCTGTCATTCTCTCTGTATCTGTCATTCTCTCTCTGTCTCTGTGTCTGCCGTTCTCTCTTTCGATCTGTTTGTCTTTCTTTTTCTCTGTCTGTCTTACTAGTGTTTGTCATTCTCTCTCTTTCTCTTTGTCTGTCTGTCGTTCTCTCCCTGTCTGTCTATCTGTCATTCTGTCTCTGTCTCACTCTCATTTTCTCTCTCGCTTTCTTTCTCTTTGCCTTCGCCTCTTTCTTTCTAGCTTCCTCTCTCTCTCTCTCTGTCTTTTTCTTTTTCTCTCTCAGAGTGAAATGGGGGATATATATATATATGAGGATTCGAACCCAGGATCCTAGGATTAATGATCCAACACTTTCACCATTCCAGCCATTGCAGCGTATAATATAAGTAAAATTGTAGACCTACAATATTCTTGCATCCTTCCTCAGATTGCCAACATAGTGAAGCCAGGCATGCACTTGTTCCGCCGTATGTACCAGCCCATCCTGGAGCAGGAAGAACATGTGACATGGTGGCCAGCGGAAGGTCAGCTGGAGCAGGCCTTGAGCTTCCACTCCCGCCTGCACCACCTGCAACATCTACCTGCGCAGGTGCTCTACGGCCTTCTTTTACTCAAGTACCAGGTGTGCACTGTTCTAAGTTGGCTTTCTTTTTCTTTCTAACCAATTGACTTCTTTTCCTTGTGGCACTTTTGTAGTTTGTCTTCTCTTTTCTATTGATCTCTTCATTCGCATGTGTAGGCCCCATGTCTTGAAGACAGAAACTCTTTAGATGACATCATGACTGACCAGATGGACACGAAGAACATGACTGACGAGAGTGACATGTCTGTCTTTTCCTTCCCCAGGTAGGAGTTTTCCCGGACATGGAAGAAATCCTTCGCCTCCATGCCTTTGACTCCGAGTGTGGCAATCACGTCTCAAGAAGCATACGCCATATTGTGAAAAAGTCGAGTGTTTCTCAGAGTGCCAAAGGAATCTTAACAGCTGGCTTTAGGAAATCTGTGAGATATTCCTTCAGCAAACTCCTGAAGAAACTGAAGAGTAGATGATGTTGAGGCTTGCTTGTGTGCTGTCATTGTTCCCCGGTTTTTCCCCTGGCAAAGACTGTGTTGTGTGGAGTGAAGTGTGGCTGACAGAAACGTAGCTGATGTGCCTGCTTAACCCACGAACTGTTGAATATAATATTATTCTGTACTGTGGGGGGAATTTTAGCTGTTTTCACTCATTTTAGAAAAAATTCAATAAGTGGTAGAAATACAGTCTTTCACTGTACAACTCTACATGGACCACGTAAACATTGCTGTCACGAAGCTGGAATTTTTTAATGCCAAAGCGAGCATGTCATTTGTTAGGCATGTACTGAATGAAGATTACACGGCTCAATACTTAGATGTATGTTTCTTGACGGTATGTAGTGATGTTTTGATATCATGTTCACGTAATATTCTAACTTTGCACCACGGGTCATACATCCTACCTCACCTCTTTCAATTTCTTTCTCAGTATCATTCAGATGTAACATCCTTGATATCAAACAGGACTCATCATTACTCATTACGGAGTTGAAAAAAGGGGTGGCCTGTGATGGACACACAGTACAGTAGTCACTTAGAGATTTTTTTCTTTATTATACCCATGTTTATCATCAGACCCACGTACATGTATTTCTTTAGTTTCATGGCGCTTACCCCTTCAGCAGGCCACTTGTTATATCTGCTTTTTGGGTGCCTTTCCATCCATTCTCTAACTCTGTCAGAAGAAAGAAATTGTGTGGCATAGTTGTTAGTTTCTCTGCGCCAGAACACTGCATCCAGGAATAAAAAAAAATAATCTTGTGGCTTAGTGCACCCATGAGGAATGTTTCTAGCAGATTTAGGATTCCTAACAGTAAAGTTCACAGTTGTTTCAGGTCTAAAGTCAATTTCTTCAGTACGGTACCTAGAATTCACCCATTCTCATCAACTTGTATCTGACCCTCATCTGGTGATAGATCTAACTGATCTCGTTCATTATCAGAATCAGCATCACTTAACTGTCACTTTCTAGATCTACATGTGGAATTTCGAAATCATCATCTGAATCACTTTCCTCACCTCCCCTAAAAGTCTCAATAAATATTGCTCATAAAAAAAGAAATGTTTATTTTGTTTCAGGATGTATCATTTCCAATAGATGAGGTCTATATCAAAATCTTCATAGGCAGTAAAACTGAAGGGTAGCAAATGGCTATACAGCCTAAAATATCATGAATTGTCTCACTTGATAATCAAATGCAGGAAAACAAAGATGCCAAATGCCTGCTTGACTAAGGCAAAAGTACAAAAGTTAAAAAAAAACACAAACAGGATAGTTCCTGTCTTGCCATAGTGACCTTAGTACATTGTACATGTAACAATGTTGTTTTTAATTTCTTTCCCTCATGATATATGGCTCCTGTCATTTTCCACCATGATGATGGCAAGTATGCTCATACTGCTGTGGTTTCTTTGCTTTCAGCCGCTTCTGTCATATTTGCAATGTCACCCCTCTGATTTCGGTCGTCTTTGAAGGATATTATTATTATTGTTGCCTTGCAAACATCCTTGAAGCACTGCACTAACCTCTTGAAGGTTTTCCATTAGCCATTCCTATATGAGTAGAGAACTTCGAATACAATGGGGTCTTGTTGAATACAAGGACATACGGACAGTGATTGTAGAGTGCACAATCATTTCACTTCAATCAGCGCTTTTCATCACCAATGGGCTGCGCAATAAATTGAAGTTCATTGGTCCAATTGACTTGACTTGACCAATCGGCAAACAGTAGACCACCCCCTTTCATTCTCCTCGGGCCAAGTTTGATCCCCCAAAGAGAGGCCTATCCTATAGGTCTAGACTCCTTTGATGTCCATTCGATGCAATGACATAGGCAACCATTCCATGCTTCCTCCCTATCGCCCCTCTTTACTACCCTTCACACCTGCAGTTGGATGGATGAAGCTAACCTCCCCAACCTCCTCACTAGCATTCACTCTCTACTTAAATGTTTGTGTAAACGGCGTGCATGGGCACTCAATCATCTAGGCCTACACACTGACACAGTCCAGTTAGGAATGTCTATTGATGAAATAAGCATATAGCCTACAGGAATTGCCTTACTGAGATTACTGAGAATGGATCTCATGATTGGGATGAGAGGACCTGGTTTCAAGAAGATACGCTGGTAGATTGTGGTACTATTCGATCAGAGGTAAAAATAATGACAAAGGCAAATAATGAAGTTAAACAACGGGGCTTTTCATTTTGTTCGTTGATTGAGCGGTTCACTGTAGTACCTATAGTAGCTTGTTGACTATTAATGTAAAGTAGGTTGGAGTACAAGTACAGTGTATTGTGTTTCATTGCTGCATTAATTTAATTAAAGTAGAAATAGATTGTCAACTGTTTCCACCAACAACAATTTTTAAAAAATTTGAAATGAGAGAAAGTCAATAAAATCCTTGTCTCCTCCTGAGCATCCCTCCCACCCCTTGAAGAAGTCTTTGAATGTACATTTACTCGTGACCATTTTCTCCCACCCCAACTTTCCTCTCATAATTTTGTCTTTCGTTCAACTTTTGGAATCATGTTTTATGTCACAAGTCACTGGGTGTGTGTTGTGTCACAAGTCACTGGGTGTGTGTTGTGTCACAAGTCACTGGATGTGTGTTGTGTCACAAGTCACTGGGTGTGTGTTGTGTCACAAGTCACTGGGTGTGTGTTGTGTCACAAGTCACTGGGTGTGTGTTGTGTCACTGGTTGCATGTTGTGTCAATGGGTGTTTGTTGTGTCATGGGTTGAAAAAGTACAATTGTTTTTTCTGTGAAGAATTAACATTGTTCAATCTGGCAGAACATCACACAAAATTTCTGAAAGTGCTTGGCAGCCTCTAGATCTAGATAGTTTTCTCAATATCACTGAAATGGTGGAGTATTTTCCAGCTCCAAGATCATGTTGATCCAGTAACACCATCATTTTTTTTAGTCTTGGCTGTTCATGTTAAGGTTATGAAGTTAGATTTAATATTTCTTGTTTATCCTTTTCGGGTAAAATGCTTTATGTGTGTTTGTGTGTGTGTGTGTGGCATCCATTGAAGCAGGAAAAAATGGTTGAATTTCATATTTCCTATCTCAATAAATGCTTGCCGTTTTTACACATGAATTTACTTATTTTTCTTAATACATTTTTTACATGTGCATCATTTGCTAATATTAAATAACTCTTGTTATGTCCACTTCCACTCAGCAGAAGGCCTCCTTCGGTCTTTGATAATGATGGGTGGAGAACCTATTTGTCAATCCTACTGGAACAGTTGGTGGCATGGTGTTAGAGTTAGAGCATTGGACTCCTAATCTTGGGTTCCACTCCAGGTATTGTGTCCTCGGGAAAGGCATTTTACACTATTTTTTTTCCTCTCCCTAGACAGGTGTGAATTGGGTACATGTACCGGCATATCCTGCTCAGAAAGTAAATCTATGACTAGCGTCCTGTCTAGGAAATGATGTAAAAAATCATCGGTTCCGCTTCATGCTACCAAAACTGGGTTAAGCTCTGGTTCTACAGGCCTCATACATGTACTATGCTCATGTGTCATAGACGCTGAGAAAGAACTTACCATACTGGAACAGCGCTGCCTGTAGCTGAATAGACCGATGTGCGAGTGACAATCTCATTTTAATTGTCATGGCGTCACCAACTTTTCAGGTAGCTACATTCCGATTTTGCATAGACTCCGCACTACCCACTTCATACAAATTCGAACGAAAAATCCACCCACCACAGGTGAAACTAAAACTTGGGCCCATGTGCTCCGTAAGCAAACGCTCTACGGACTGGGCTATTTTGCCAAACCACAACAGCCACGAAGAAAGCATCTTTTAACTTTTAGTCACCTCAGAAAAAAAGTTATTACCAAGAGCAGGAAAATTGTCTTTACTACTTTACCTACCCAACAGATACATGTGTACAGAGAAGCAAAACGTTTTGTGAAATGTATTTATGACAAGAATGTTGTGGAACATTTTGAAAGTTGACGCGACAGAAATCAGTCAGGGATTTTTTGACAACCATAATTTAAATTATGGGATATAAATATAATAGATCTATCCTGAACGTGAACCGTCCTACCAAAGACTTCGGGCTGAGGAAGGAAAATCCGATAGGCTCTACCAATCTCTGCCGTTGACCAAAATCTGCTGTTTATTAAACAAGCGTCTCAGTGGCTGCAGAACTGGAAGGACTTCAAGCTAAAACCAAGAGAAGGGACACTCTCCAATGAGACAATGACAACACTGCAGCACACGTAAGTGACTATCATTGATCTTGTCCCGTATCTGCTGGAGAACAAAGAATTGAAGTAAATCTTGCTAGGAAAGTTCCAGACAGACAACCTTGAGTTTAGGTTCAGCCAATACAGACAAGTTAGCAGATCAAACTACCATGTGTCTGTACAATACATGTACATGTAGTTACTGGAGAGGAAAAAGAAGTTACATTTGTTTAAACGTACTGAAGTTGGTGTCTGCATCAAAAGGCACCACCACCATGGAAAACATCACAATGCCTACACGTATTTAGGAAGCCAAAACTCGGCTAATGGCATCTTCAGAGAATGGATGTAAGACCTTTCTGTCAGCACTGCAAAGATGTGACGATACATGTACAGTAAACTCCGGTTATAAGAAAGTTCAGGGGAAATTTGTTTGTCTTTCTATCCGAGGTTTCATTTTTTTCCTTTTCTTCGTTTTTTTTCTCTTTCTTTTTCATTCTTTTTTTGTACCTTAACTAAAGACCGCTAATTATAACGTCTCTCTCAGTGTGTGTGTGTGTGTGTGTGTGTGTGTGTGTGAGAGAGAGAGAGAGAGAGAGAGAGACAGGCAGGCAGGCAGACCCACAAGCAGATAAACATACAGGCAGACAGACTGACTGAGAGAGAGAGAGAGATGCATGCAGACAGGCAGGCAGACTAAAAAAAACAGGTACATGTAGATAAATAAACATACAGACTGACAGAGAGAGAGAGAGACAGAGAGATTCAGATTTTAATGAGAGAGAGAGAGAGAGAGAGACGGAGGTGATCAAACTAAGTTGTGCATCATTTGACAGAGCATTTAATCCTTGCTGATAACTAAACAATTCAAAGAAAATGTAAACTGATTCCCTAGTTAAACAAAACTTATCCTTCTTTAATTCACATCTACATTCCTGTATTAGGTATACTTGCACATAAAAGTGTCTAACATATTCGATATCCTCTTTGATTGAATTATAAAAAAAAATAATCACAAGCAACACCACCATGTTTTGAAATCAGTACTTAGGCGCTAATCACAAGAGGATTGAAATATTTTCTTGAATCACGTAATTTATTTTTCAAAGTACATGTAATACATGTAACAAAATTGCTCATGATACCTTTTCTCTCTTCTTTCTTTCTTTTCTTTCTTTTTTTATACTTAACAATATTGATGAAAAACTCACGAACAAAATTACAAAATAAAAACTCAGTAGGTTTTAAACATAACTTTATCTCCACAAATCATCATCTTACTCCGCAAATCACTGTCAATATGTATATCGCCTCTATTTATAAATCTAACGATCGTGATTTCAAAAATACATGTACTTCCGTAAAACCTTTCAGAGGCAACATCATCATCATCTGTCCTTATTCTCTACAAGTGACATTATGACATATCCTTCAAAGGCACACTGTCATCATCGCGGTTCCTCCACAGCTAGATATTTAACGTTCCTCGCCTCCTTAGACTAACAATAGGCTACGACGGATCTACAAGTAATTACATGGTTTACAAATAAAAAAAATACAATCACACAAAGAAACTAACAAAACCAAACTAACAAAGGAGAAAAAAGGAAAGAAAAACTTGTAATCGTATTGTTAACCAGCAGTTCAAAAATGTTGCTTCAATTAGGCTTTGTTAGGCATTTTTTGCTTAATGATAATGCTACACACAAAATTCTGATTATGACTGAGGTCTACACCAACAACGCATGAACTGTGTGTCAATATTCACGTAGTGTATCATAAAGTAAAGTTCCTTCAAGGCGTACGAGGCCCATAGATCCGGAGCTTATCCCGGTTTCGGTAGCGTGAAGCGGAATAGATGATCTTTAAATCATCTCCCAGACAGGACGCTAGTCTGTCGTAGGTTTACTTCCCCAGCAGAATATGCCGGTACCCAATTCGCACCTG
>JBDFRD010454369.1:0-31042 GCA_039654405.1 Bullina lineata | reverse complement strand
ACAAGATATTAGACAAACAAAACATCATACCACAGCCGCTCTTTTATTGGCAACCATTGCCACAAATACATAACCAATGGCGTGTACAAAGACCTCACAGCATTCATTGTTAAAACAACACATGACAGCACACGTAACCAAAGCATAATAGACACAGCATTAGCTCTAAGGGACAGATTCAACCATTTGAACAATGCGTTTAGAGACATTCACATCCAAGTATCACATGGGCACTCAGTGTCAAAAGACAGCATACCACACATTGACACATGCACTACCAAATACATGTCTCTGTAGAGAAAGCATTTTAGCAAAAGAGTCCTAACCAAACATTACATTTTAGAGACACATTGCATTCCCTGGATAGAAACATATGGTTTTGGTTTGGCCTTTCACGGTGAGCAAGGGGGTGAGCTCATCAATGCCTCTGTCGCCAAACTAGAGAGACGAGGCGCAGGAGTAAGAAACAAACAGAAACAGTTAAAAGTAGTCCTACAGTCACAACATCTACAGACCCGACCAAAGCTCCTGTCTAGCGTCCCACCCGTTAAGCCCAGGAGAACAAAATAATGCATCATTTCCTCATTGTATTATGTGTTCTGTTTGACATTGAGTTTGAGAGTCAAGAGTATATCCAAAAGGTGTGAAATTTAACATTGTGGAATATAGCCTTCAAGATCTATAATATACAGGACTCTGTGCTTCACAACAATCGTTTTTTGTAACAACTTTAACATATTTATGACGACCTCTGCACTATGTATACAAAGCATTTTACTCGACATAAAAAGTTGTGAATGTCTCCATAACTTCAAAACTATGAACTACTGACAGATAGAAAAAAACAAAACTCCATTTCTATAAAAATGCAATCTACTAATAAGAGTTGAAAAAAAAAAAGAAGTCAGTGTTCAGCATAATTCTATCAACTAATAATAAAAATACAAATTATATTAGATCTACACCTAAGAAAGCAATTGTCAGAAATTATATAAAAAACTTTCGAAAGCAAACACTATTTTCACCTAGCATAGACCTGTAATTTAAAGAACATGTGCCATCACGTCCATAAATGGAAGCACAAACTTGAAACTTGATCCTAACTGTTTTAAGTTTTTATCAAACAGTATATATGTGTGGTGTCACCTCAATGGTTAGACAGATAGAAAAAATTATGGGCACGAGTCCTGACTATGACGCATTTGTCGTTTTAAGACTATTTACTTTTTGGCCCTACTTGGGAATTGTGGTCCGTTTTGTCTTTCTATAAAACTAAATTCTGACCAGTTAGTTTTACAGTGGGCCAATTTTTTATTTTTTCTTACTTTCTTTTTTTTTTTTTTTATTTAATTTTAGGGGTGATGACCAAATGGTTAGACCGTTGGACTCCTAATGCAAGGGTCCAGGGTTCAAATCCGGGAGGCGACCGTGTTGTGTCCGTGGGAAAAACACTTTACCGGTACATCATTTTTCCTCTCCCCACCAAGGAGGGAATTGAGTCACATATTGTGCTGGGGAAGTAAACCTACGACAGACTAGCGTCCTGTCTAGGAGATGAAGTAAAAATCATCTGTCCCGTTTCACGGTATCGAAACCAGGATAAGCACCAGATCTATGGGCCTTGTTGGCATTGAAGGAACTTTACTTTTTTAATTAAGTTATGAATGCAAACATTCAAAATATAAAAGTGTCAAGTGCTAGCCACAGAAAAATTGCAAGTTTGTGAACACAGTAGTATTAATTATAGTAAGATGAGTTTGACATTTTGCGAATCCAGTAACATGAGCTTGCACTAATCAAAAGAATGTGTTAGAAAAACTGCTGGAGAAAATTGAAGACGATGGCAGATATACGCATAAACGCAACGTTGGCGTCTAATCTTGATGAATTTATGAACGAGGCAATAATTTCTTGGGTAAACCAGCCAAGAAGCAGGCCCTACAAAACATCTTCGTGCACTTGGCCGCGTGGTATCCCATTCAGTAGGGACATAATGTGATAAATTTGTAAACTGCAAATGTACTCCCTAAGTTACCATTTAGTTTCTTCATTGGCTGTTTTCATGTTTAAAAAATATTTTGGCCTCAACAGTTTTATCGTTTTCTATATTTTCAAGTTTTAATAAGAATTTTGGCCTCAACTTCGCTAGAAGTCTACCTACTTTTTTTTTCTTTCCCCTAATAATAGCTAGAATTAGAGAATCTAGATCTAGATCTAGATAATTATATCTCTAGATCTAGTAGATCTAGAGAATCTCTAGATATTTTGAGCCTCTGTTATGGCTCAGGGCTAAAGCCAGAACTAGATTCTAGATCTAGGCTACTTGCTTAGCTGTATTGTACAAACTTTAATTTTAAAAGAGAAAATTGTTAAAACTATCAAAATTATACCCTGATAACTGATAGGGTGTTGATCTTGGAGCAAGCCAGTCAATGATCGGGCTGACCTAGATTCCAAACTGCTAAAGGCAGATTGAAACTGAGCGTACCAGGGACAGATGCATACACTTTCACAATGAGAGCTGTCCATCAGGGCTATTTATACCTATAACCTATATAATGTAATCTCCAGTTGTATTTCAACTCTCTTACTAGATCTAGTCGTCTATTTTTCAATCAAGAAATGGCTGGCTGAAGAAAAGCTAAATCAGCTATTGTTCTTTTGTATTCAGCACTAAATGACTAAGTAGGCTATAAAGTTCGTATTTTCTCCTTAATTACATGAGAATTTTAAAAATATCCCCCTCCTTTCCTTGTCCTTAAAGCCTTAAAGAAAACCTTCTAACTTAACTGTCTATAAGGATGAGGTGATCTAAATCTAATCTAAATCTAAAATCTAAAACTACTGACATTGAAACAGGTTTTTATCAACGGAGTGATTATCCGCAACACCCCTAGTGGTGTTTTGATTGGCTCAAGACTTGTGTGTCGGAGTGTCGCCATCATGGCGGGTCATTTCAAGACATTCCGTGATTGATTCAATAGACTTGGCGCTCAAAATGGCTTTTGAACTAGACCAACATGAAATTTTTTCAAGTTATATTATAAAGAGTTTCGCCAGAAACTTGAATTAACACACCCGCACTGCTACACTCGCAACAGGGTGTTGCGGATAACAAATTTTGTCTACTCGCAACAGGGTGTTGCGGCGGATAACGACAGCCTTTCATCACTTTAAATAATAAATAGATCTAGACCTAGATTCTAGATCTAATGTCATGACTCACCTAATCTGCAGAGACACTGCCATAATGAATCTATTTGGGTAATGGCTCTGAGCGTACGACACACACGGCAAAGGATGGAAAGAGAGTTTGCTGGTAGCAATGAAGCAATGTGTTGAAGAATTTCTGGAGGCAAATCGAGAAATTGCATGGAAGACATTCTAAATCTAGATCTATATTTATAGATCTCTATCTAGATTTCTAGATCTAGATCTAGCCTCGATCTATTCAGATCTAGGAAACATTTCATAACATTTTTTTAGTAGTGATAGTCATCGGAAAAAGAAACCAAAGAAATTGCCATTGCCAGAGATATACATTAGATCTAGCCTAGCAAATCGGAACAAGAACTTCCAATCATAGATCAGGGCAGATATCTGTAAGTTGCTTCTTCTATATCATCTTGTTTCATGATATGCAAAAAAAAAATTAAAAAAGAATTAGAATAGATCTAGATATTGATGTCATACTATAATGTAGAGCCTACCAGTTTAGAGAAACTAGCCTAGAGATCTAAGCCTTGGTAAAATGATTTGGCCTCACCAAGGCTATGAAATATGAAACCGAAAGTGGAGAATTGGTGGCTGATGGGATTGGGACTTTCCCCTATTCCTAGAAATTTGTCCATTCGGTTTCGATTGTTCAACTACATTGTTTTCCTCTCAAGTCTAGTTGTCGGGGCGAAAGTCGACGGGTCCCTACCAAATGAGCGCTGGCTTCACGATAGTTAGAGTGTTCTGGAGTTCAGTTCTTGTGTCTTTACTGTTCTGTCTACTGTGCATACGGTAAGGACAGTCATACGCTGTAACAAATCTAGTCTAGTCTAAAAACAACTGAAAAGTTTCGTCAATAGACCGTTTTGTTTTTCTTTCTTGTCTCCTAGATATCTATACATTTTAATTGATAAAGACAAATTATGATATTGCTAACACATTTCGTACCCCTTGTTGGCTCATAAGTCTATTGCACACTAATATTATACTAAAAGTGAAAATTCTATTCCTCAAGATCAAGATTCAAAATCAAAATTATTTGAAGTTACAAAATGCATTTTTACTTTCAGTTTTAATCTCTTTTCTTCAAGCAATATCTGAAATTGAAATATGGAAGAAGAAGAAGTGGTACGGGGGGATCCAAGAAATCCAGGAAGAGACAGGAATCGTGAAAGAAGGTAAACAATTTTTTAAAATATATTTTTTATTTACCACAACTGTTTTTCAAGATTTCTTTCATATTCCTATTATTTTAAAATATGACACTACTCCAAACTATTTTCCAATTTAAATGAACTTATAGATCTAGATTAGATCTAGTCCACAATAACTTTTTCTGATGACAAATAAACAATAAAGAAAGTCTCGATCTTCTTCAACAGTTATTGTGACTACTCTTTTATTGTTATGGAATAGTCAAATTTGTAAACAGTAAGACTCCATAACATATTCAGTTGATTCAATGAAATGCTGCTCAAGACTTGCTGAGGAAAACGATACTCAAATGAATAATACGATTATATAACGAACTAGGTCTGACTTTTTGTGTGTGTGTGTTCAAGAAATTTAAAGTAGATCTAGATTGGATTTCAGTTTTATACATAGTAATGTGTGTTTTATTGTTCAAGTCCAATAAATTTATTTTAATTTTCTTTTGTGTAGACCAGACAGAGTGCTTACAGAGAAGGAGATGGTGACTATGCTTCAGGAGAAAACATCCTCAGAAATATTGCTGAGAATAAGTAGAAAAGATGACCTGGAGAGACTGTTACAAGACTCACCTATGGGTGTCAGAAAAATTAAACTTATTATTCAAGTGCTGTGCAGAGCTCTTGATAATAAAATTACTTCTCAGCCTGAAGCAGTAAACAGTGTTATACACACTTTTATTTTCACAACTGTATTTCATGAATACCTTAGAGACTGCTTGCAACGAAACTTGGTTCATGATTCAGAGTTCCTGACGTCTGTTTTGTTCATTATGGAGGTTGCTTTAGAAAGGCTCCCAAATGTTGCAGTCCGCGAACTTGCTTTCATACACATTTGTATGGAGAAGATTATTAATGAAGAATATTCTCATGATAAGGACCTGAAGGACAGATTGAGGTGCATTAAGGACCTGATGCATCAGCCTACACGCATTGCTGTGCAAGGTGAAGAGGCTCAGAGGCGTATGGAGATACTGCAAAATGAAGCACATGTTGATCCAACTCTCTTCCGAGGACTCAGCATAGTGCCTATAATGGCAGACTTTGATCCTGAAAATGATATCCTTGTTCGAGCAAACAAAATTCAAGGCAACTACAACACAGTCAATGACTATTTGGACATTCAGGTATTGTTATCTTTCCTTTCCAATAAAACTTAAGTAATTTAAGCAACTATTAGAATTGTTTTGTTCCAGACATCATTTTTAGCAGCAAATTGTGCCAACATTTTCATCATCAAATTTCGCCAACTTGAAGTAAAATGCTTATTTATGGTTAGCAGGAAAAATTATAAGAATAAATGAAAATACCTTCAACTGATACCTCCAAAAAGTGAAGATTATTCATAGGCATCCATATATGTAATTGTAAAGACAAGTTCTCTGATCATAATCGTGTTTGATGACCAAGCAAGTAGGTATGCATTTTCATTTTTAACAAATTTATTTTTAAACTTATTATCTCAACATCTTTTTAAATGATGTATTCACAATGACTACATTTTCTTTAATAAAAACATTCTTAGTCTGACTTCAACCACATTTTATTTCTTTTACAGTATGAAAATAATAGATAGTGCTATAATACCAAGTGATGTTTAATTAACATGCTACCACTTTATGACATTTTGTACATGTTTCCAAATTTCAAACATAGAATAATATAGACAGCTAACATAATAGGCACAGATAATGTTAAGCAATGTACTGACCTCTTAACACCTTTTCACGGACTCGGTTTTGGGCATGGGCATCTCTCTTCCATTTTGTCCATGACATTTTGAATGATGTACTTGCTTACTTACTTACTTACTTAATCCTCTTCATTCACGGAGGAGCACAGGGCTGCAATCACTGCACGCCAACAGACACGGTTCTGAGTGATTTTTTTTTTCATCTGGGGCTTTTACCTCATCCTCTGTGCATCTCCTCCATCTTTTCTTTGGTCTTCCAACTTTCCTTTTTCTTTGTGGATTCCAGTCCAGTGATTGTCTTGTGATGTTAGTCGAAGACTTTCTCAAAGTGTGGCTAGTCCAGCCCCACTTTCTTTTTGTAATTTCTTTTGAATAAACTGAATCTGAATAAGACAGAGGCTTCTAGCAGGTTGAAGGTCCTAGCCATTCTGAAAAATGAACAGTTTCTTAATGCATAAAAGGGTACATCTCATTTTGAAATATATGTTTTTTTAGTAATTATAATAATCATTTTAAGGTCCAATTTTGAAGTGTTCTTGGTACTTTGGGAATTATTTTAGCTATCTCAACACAACTTAGGTGCTGACATTTGGTGAACACTAAAAGCATTAATATTACATTGTATTTATTTTTCAGTTTCGTTTACTGAGAGCAGATTTGATCATGCCACTTCGAACCAACATCATCCAGTTTCAGAGCAACGATGATCACCAAAAGATTCGAGGCATCCAAGTTTACACTCAAGTTTGTTTTTCTTTTGTTTTCTGCAATGCATTTTCTGTCCTTGAACTAACACTCCAGTTTTAAGAGGGGATTTAAGGAAAACAAGATTTTACTTAAATGAACTTATGAAAAGATTTATTTTTAAGTCTTAGATGACGATAAATGAAAAATATTGACAGTCATTCTGAAAGTAACTCAATTCATAGAGAGTGTCAGTGGAGTCTTATTGATAATAGCTGACTCCTAAAGTATTCATAATTTATAAGGATACATTTGTAGTATTACATGAGTTAGTGAAATTCAGAGATTTAGCACTGATAACAGATATATTATATCCGTTTGAAATGTAGCGCAAAAAACTTCTGTGGTTAGGAAAACTGAAAGGATCATTTTTATTCAATACTTTGTGGGACAGTAAAATATATGATCAGCTGTTTTGATGTTGCTATTGTTTTTCAAAATGATTTTGAATCACTTTCTACTGATTTCAACATGTTTTTTTTTAGCTTTTGAGCCATTGTTTTTAATTACAAATAGTACTTTTCTTTTCTTGCCTGTCTTTCTCTGTTGAATGGATCACTAATCTTTATCAAATGTACTGGGGTAAGTTATCACACACAAAGTTTTCTAAACAGAGGAAACCACTACACTAAAGAAGCAACCAGTTAGAGGCAGATCGAGATAACCCAATTATCTTTAATCCGCTCAGTGTCTTCAAAAGAAAAAAAAGAATCATTCATCTCATAATCAAATTTGATGAAATAGTGTACTTCTATTAATATCAGAAGGTTCTTTGGTTTTTAATTTAACCTCTGTCTCCCCAAACCAGGCATGCAGTCCAACATGTGTTTGTCAAACTCATGGATTCCTTGAACAAAAGTTGTCGTACTAACTTTTTCCCTTCATTTTCTTTGTATTTAGTTCACGCATTCGCCAAACCTTTCTACAGATTCGTCGACTAACCATTACATCAGGAAGTTTCCTATTTCAATTTGTCTCTTCAAGGCCAACAAAACAGCCACCTTGTTGAACAGTTTAGTCTGCTAGATATTTTGAAAGTCATAAAACCAGGCGCACAGATCTAGTTATGTTTGCAAAAGTAATGTCATTCTGCATACTCTAGCTTGCAGCAACCCCCCAATCAATTCCAGTCTCTCACCCAGTCCATGAGCTGTAATAAAAGTCACTGATGTGTGAGAGACAGTGTTATTGTAATTTAACCGTACCCTTCATCACTCCACCCAACACTAGCCTAGGCCTTATTGCTTCTGTCCTTCCATCCCATACAATCATATGCTTTGTAATTCGGGCTAGCAAGAATTCAGTGGCCAGTCGCAAACTTCTAAAGGATGTCACTGAAATTAGACTTTGGCCTGGGTTGCTGAAAAAGAAAAAACATTTTTATCTCCGCTATAAAAGAAGAAAAAATAAAGTTCTGATTCTGAATTCTTTTCATAATAATTTGATAATGCTTTTTCTGCAGGTGAGAATAGTGCGACCAGTTTGTCATGACAAAGGCCTCTGCTTCAGGCTTTCCTTTGATGTTTCAAGGCTACGAAGGGTCAACTGGCAAGTCAGCAAAAGACTTAAATCTGGCTCTTTGCTTTGCATGTCAAGTGACAACTTCAACACTTATTACTGTGCTGTTGTGATACATAGTGATTCCACGGAACTGTCTAAAGGCCTTGTAGATGTACATTTTATCCTGAATGCAGAAGATGCTGAAGTTGGCGGCCAGGAAGAATTTATGAAGATTCTTGACCTGAACAGGGATCAGAGATTCATAATGGTAGAGTCACCAACCTATTTTGAGGCATACAAGTATGTGCTTCAAGGTTTGCAAAATATCACTGAAATGAACTTTCCATTTTGGCAGTACATTGGACTTTGCACTGCTAACATTGGTCCACCTCAGTATCTTCAAATTGATGAAGATGAAGAAGAAAAAACATATGATCTTCGCCCACTTGTGGATACAAGCTTTGTTATCAGAGACACTGGAGAAGATAATCATGAATTTAGTCAAGAATCAGCCACCGCTGCAGCTGTGAAGATTCGTGACTTGGAATCCTGGCCTAATGCAAACACTTTTAATCTTGACAAATCTCAGTTTGTAGCACTGCAGTCAGCTCTGACAAAAGAGTTTTGTATAATTCAAGGACCACCAGGAACAGGCAAGACTTTCATTGGTCAAATGGTCATGAAAGCCTTGCTACATAACAAGCAAGCATGGAATGCTGATAATGAGGAACAAAGTCCTGTCCTTCTTGTGTGCTACACAAATCATGCCCTTGATCAGTTCCTAGAGGGCATTTTGACTTTTTTCAAAGGAAAATTGGTACGAGTTGGCACACGCAGTAAGAGTGAAAAGCTTGAACAGTATAATCTCAGAGGAATGAGGATCAGGGCCAAAGAAAATAGAACCATTCCGATGGAGATACACCTTGGCAAAACAAGCATAAGGATCAAGATGAAAGAACTCAAGGCAACTCTACATGCCACTGCAGCTAAGCTTGAGATGTTGGAAAGAGAAATAGTTAAGGAAAGCTTTTTAAAAGAGTTTATTGAAGACGCACACTTTCTTTCCTTGACTGGGGGACTTGGCAATACAAGTGTCATATTAAAATGGCTTGACATTGGCTTGGATGTGGAGTCTTTAATGAGAGAGGCTGAGAAGAAGAAACGTCTTCGTGAAACTCGCACACAACAACAGCAGCAGCAGCATGGCATACATATGCAACAGCAGCCTCAGCTTCATCAAAATGTTGAAGTACAACAAGATCAGCAGTTGGAAGGAGCAGCTGTAAACAATGTCAATGAAGGTGATGAAGAGGATGATGTGGATGATGATGTATTAAATTTAGTAAATGCTGACAATAACCATATGCATCAACTAGATGTTGATGAAGAGGATGAAGACGATGAACTTTTTCTCGAGCTCCTCGGAGGTTTAGAAGATGAGAGAATGGATGAGGTGAGACAGGCGAACAGAAGACTTGATGATGTTGACCAAGAGGCAATCAGACTCCGAAGAAATTTTATTGCATTTGATATCAGTGACTATGGAGAAGAAGATATGCCTAAGAACATGGGTACTAAAGAGAGAGATCATTGGAAAGAATTGCAGCTTTTGAAGAAAAGATTCAGAACCATCCTTCTTCAACGCCTGCAGAATACTGATAGAATGAGTCAGGAAGAAGCTGAGAGAGTTAGGGATGTGTGGAAACTGAGCAAAAAAGAGAAATGGAGACTTTACTGTTACTGGGTTGATTTATACTGCAGGCAGTTACGTGGTGAGATCAGGGACACATCCCATCTGTATCAGCAAGCTGCAAAACGGTACCAAGAAATCCTTCATCAGGAAGACAAAGCTATCCTAGAGAAAGCTACAATCATTGGCATGACAACCACAGGTGCTGCAAGATATCAGAGTATTTTGAGAGAGATTGGCCCCAAAATTGTTATTGTTGAGGAGGCAGCAGAAGTGCTGGAAAGTCATGTGATAACCTCTATTAGTGAAAATTGCCAGCATGTCGTTCTGATTGGGGATCATAAACAACTTCGTCCCAGCCCTTCGGTGTATAAACTGAAGAAAGATTATGGGCTGGACATTTCCTTGTTTGAAAGATTAATAAACAATGGTGTAAAATATGATCAGCTTAAATACCAACATCGCATGCGTCCAGAAATTTCATACCTGTTGAAAATTCCAGATTTGTACCCTAATTTGAAGGATCATGAAGTTGTGAAATCATACCCCAATGTTACAAGGGTGAAAGGAGATATCTGCTTCATCAATCATTCAGTGCATGACAGGAAAGAAGAGGACACCAGCACCTTCAGCAATCCATATGAAGCCAAATTCCTCGTTGGTCTCTGTGAGTACCTGTTACAACAAGGTTACCGAGCCAGTCAGATCACTGTTCTGTCCCCCTATGCCGGTCAGATCCACGTAATCAAAAGTAACCTTCAGCTTCTTACATCTTCAAAAGCTGCTGCATTGAAAATGAAAGGACTGAAAATTTCCTCAGTTGATAATTATCAAGGGGAAGAGAATGATATTATTCTTCTTTCACTTGTGAGGAGCAATGAAGATAATCAGATTGGGTTTTTGAAGGCAAATAACAGAATTTGTGTTGCCCTTTCTCGAGCCAAAATAGGTCTCTATGTCATTGGAAATTTTGAGAGTCTGTGTGCAGAAAGTCCATTATTACATGAAATAGTTGGCCGAGCTGCCGACTTTGGCTTTGTCTCAGATGAGCTTCATCTTGCGTGCTCACAGCATCCTAAAGAAATCACAATAATCAAAACTCCAGGAGATTTTCGAAAAGTTCCTGAAGGAGGTTGCTCACGGCCCTGTGCCACCCGTCTCAACTGTGGCCATACATGCAAAAGGATTTGTCATACAGATGATATCATGCATGTGTTGTCAGACTGCAAAGAGCCATGCAGAGTCAAATGTGAAAACTGTAAACAGAACTGTAGCAGCAATCATCATTGTGGAAAGCACGATGTCTGTCGACGTTTGATACCAAAACTCATACCAATCTGCAACCATATGCAGCAGGTGCCATGCTACATGAACCCAAATGAGTTTGAATGCAAGGAGAAATGTTTGAATACTCTTCCCTGTGGACATGCCTGTCAAGAAGATTGTGGATCGAGACATCAACATTCAAGCACATCTTGCAATGTTCTTGTGCAGGTCAGTTGAGAATACATGTTCAGCTTTATATCAGTGAAATTATACTAACCAAGAAATGCTTATAAATAAATTTGGGCTTTTGTGGTAACTGAGGTGTTCCCAAATTATTTGAGAAATTATTCAGCTTCCTTGAATATGATCCCTGCCATAATTAGTCTAAACTTACCCCAAAAAAAACTCTGAACTCCCACACCAAAAATATTTGCAACAAATTTCATTAAAATTTCACTTTTCTGGATATTTAACTTTTGGAAAGACCATACACAAGACTAAGGAAATTGTAGGAATGTTTGTGATAGATAAAGAAGTGACTTTTAATGAAAATGGTTTTGTAATCAGATGTGACAAATTCTTCTAATAGTTTCATCCCTTTTCCTTTGTTTTCTTTTAGGTATACATTATATTGAACAAGTGAAAAGTAAAATTACATTTGAAGAGATATTGCTTTTGATTCATCCTAGCTCTGCATGTTTTTTGATAGAACATGGAAAAGCAGAAAAAAAAATTAATTAAAATTTGTAATGCAACATTTAAAAATGTGTCACCTTCTCAGAAATACACATGCTCATCATTAAAAAGTACTGATTAGGGTGATTTTATCTTTACTTTCAACATAAAATTTCAGGTTCCAGGTCAAACCTGTGGGCACAAAGCATTTACAGTGGCCTGTCATAAAGCTTCTTCCCACAATGTTTTGGAATGCCCAGAGCCATGTGGTGCTGTGCTGGAGTGTGAGCATGTGTGTAAAGGGACATGTGGGCAGTGTCTTCAAGGCAAACTGCACATAGACTGCATGGAGCAATGCAAGAAAATTCTTATCTGTGGACATCCATGCAAGGCTACCTGCTCAAACTGCCCACCTTGCTCGTAAGATGTGTTTGCCTTCATAGTATTGTTCTTTAAAATTTTTAGTAGCTTTCCTGCAAAAGTGAGAAGAGAGAATCTTTTATTTTTAAATAGGCATCCATCCATGCAGTACGTATCAAATATGACCAGCAATCCACAGCTTGTGGGTTTGAGTTTAGATCAGATAAGGTCTGGGGTGTTCTAAGCTTTGTTTACCTCAGTGACTTCGAGGAGGTTGAAGCATGTTTGCTGAGGATTGAAAAAAAAGCATTATACACCATCACCACCCCCTTTTGTGTACCTTAAAAAAAAAATCCAGTTCTAGTGAGTAGTGTGATAGGAAATTTTAAGATAATTCGTAAAGCACTTTAAAGTTGCTGGGATTGCGTTCTACTTCTGACACAATGTTGATTTATATAATAATATAGCAACTAGCATTAATAAATACATTTTCAAATATTTTATCGTCGCTATATTTTTTTCCCTCAGACGGCAATGTGAAACGGCTTGCGTCCATTCTCAGTGCAAAAAATTGTGTGGTGATGAATGTGCCTCGTGTGTTGAGCGTTGTACATGGACTTGTCCACATGAAGTGTGTGAAGAACTGTGTTGCCAGCCTTGTGAAAGACCACCCTGTGACCTGCCTTGTCCTAAGGAACGACCCTGTGGTCACAGATGCGCAGGTTTATGCGGAGAACAATGTCCTAGACTTTGCACAATTTGTGACAAAGAGGTGAAACTATCTTAAATCTATGAGCATTAACGCTTAATTTTGTATCTAAGTAACCAGTACATTTGATTTTGTATTTCACAATGATTAATAGAAATTATAATGTGATAAATAAGTTAGAAAGCTTATATTTCATGAAAGTCATTGATAATTTTCAGCAACTAAAGAAGCATAAGTCCAAGAGTTTATTCAATCTTAGTTTCTGCTTGCTGGCAACTTTTCTCACATTCAGTTTCAAATTTCTTTAATTCTAAATGTTGTATTTGCTTTGAAGGAGTTAATGGAAACAAGTTTGTATGGGTATGATGGTGACCCAATCACACTTTTTCTTGAACTGGACTGTGGTCATTGCCTGGAGGTGGACTTTGTTGATCAGTGGATGGCCACTTCCAATGCTGTGGATGGGGAATCAGATCAGGAGGCTGTAGGACTTAAGACTTGTCCAGTTTGTAAAACTCCGATCAGAAAATGCAACAGATACAATAAGCAGATAAAGGTAGGCATAGCAATTATTCTGAAGGGTTATAGGTATTTTACTTTTCAACTTTTTTTTTTGCACATTTTTATGTTATGATTCATTTTAAAATTTGAAGTACTTAATTAAGAATCCTTTAAATAGGCCTACTTTAGCTGCAAGTATATTTAAAGTTTTGCTTATTTACAATTGTCAATATTACTTATCACCTGTGATCCATTGAATCATAAAGTAAGTAAAGTAATCAACTATATTGAAGCCACAAATCCCATGGAGCCAGAAATTATCCCGCTTTCAATAGCATGAAAAGGAACATATATTAATTAATCAACTCTTTGGCAGGACTCTTTGTCTGTGGTAGGTTTACTTCACCCATGAGAACATGTTGGTACTAGTGATACCTGGATGAGGAGAAGAAAAAGCCCCGTAAATTTTTTTCAGAAGAACACAATACAGAACACTGAGACTGGCATGACCAGGATTCAAACTCGTGTCCCTCTGATCGTGAGTCCCAACAATCGTTCATCCTTGACAAAGTATAATATAAATATAAAAAGTAAAAAGTAAAGTTCCTTCAAGGCCAATGAGGCCATAGAGCAGGAGCTTATCCCGGTAACGTGAAGTAGAACAGATGATTTTTACATCATCCCCCAGACAGGACACTAGTCTGTCGTAGGTTTACTTCCCCAGCAGAATATGTCGATACCCAATTCACACCTGGGTGAGGAGGGGAAAAATGGTGTAAAGTATCTTTCCCAAGGACACAACACGGTCACTTCCTGGTTTCAAACCCTGGATCCTTGGATTAGGAATCCAACGCTCTAACCATTCGGCCACCGCACCACTAATAAATATGCAGCATTCTATTTATTCTCACTTCAAACACATGTTGGAAAGAAGTAAATATGGCTAAGAGAATTTACAGGTTATTAAATGCCTCACCTTTTTTTCCCTTAGAAAATGCTGATTGATGTAGAGCGTGTTAAGCGCAGATATATCGGTGAAACCAAACGAATAACAGAGATGAAGCATCAACTGGACAGAATGATAGGAGAGGTCAGAGGCAACGGCAGGATCCTATTGGATAGACTTGTTGAAGATGGTATGTTTGTATGAATTTTCATGACCAAAGTTTTATTCATACTATCAATAATTAATTGTAGATTAATTACAAGTATTGTTTTTGGCTTGATGTTTGTAATTACATTCATATATATTTGATATTATATACAAAGCAAAAATATTTAAGCTTTATTTATAGTTTAAAAATGAGCAAGAAAAAAAAAGGAAAAGCATTTAATAGCATTCAGTCACAGCTGGAATTTAATTGTTTTCAAATATGCTTTATATTCCTCACAGAAAATACTGTTCAATCTGAAGCCAAGCTAGAGGCTCAATGTAACCAAGTTTTGATCTTTCGAAGGATCGGAATCATAACAAGGATCGCAAATGAGTGCCAGACAAGATACCCAGAGAAAGCAGAAACCTTTGAGTAAGATGTATTTGACTACAACTTCTTCTGCCTATGTTAAGACATTATTTCACACACAAAGGACTAGATTATATCATACTCATTTTTTCAATCCACAAAAACAAAAAATTTAGAACAACAAAGCAGAAAATGGAATTCCTCTGACAAACACGCCAGACCTGACCAAGGGAGAGCTAGTTTGTTCCTATAATATTCAGATTTTCCTTAAGAAAGTTTGGATTCTTTTAAATGACCCATGTTTAGACCATTAAATTTTACTACTTTCTTACACAAACAAACAAAAAATTCTTTTTTTCTCCCATTTTTAAAGCTGATACTAATTGTGCAATTCACATTTCTGATTTCATCCCAATGATTCTTTCATGTTGGGTCTGTCAGTAGACTACAGAAATCTGCTCCATCTGCACAAAACCAGTACCTGCTTAAAAGTTCCTCTGTGGCATTGGGCCCTAAAGCACCAACAATGAATTTACTAGCAACACGCAGATCTCTGATACATTTAATGACAAAAGCATTGCCATTTTAGTCCATTGTGATCCATTAGGATCTGACAAAGATGATATCAAGAATGACAAAAATAGTGCTAGTGGAACATAAATAATTAAAATTGATAACAAAAAAATTTCAAAAGCATGCAAAATCAATTTTAGCTCGCTGTATTTTTATTTGTTTCAATTTTATAAAACAGGAGAAAATAAAAAATCCATAGAGGACAGAATGAACTCTTCTCCCTCTAAAAGATGACAGTTGAAGAAGTTAAGTTAGGCTGGAATGTATTGTGTGAATTGGTCCAATCCTAAAAAGTAGGGAGAACTACTGGATTGTCCACCAAAATTGTCTGACTGAGTTTCAATCTAGGTCAGAGGCAGAAGGTTCAATTAGTTCCTTTTGTTATAGCATCTGTTTGTTGATTTATTATGAAATGTTAGGGTTTGTTTTTTAAGTTTGACAATTCTACATTATTTTTTATCCACTTTATTATTAAATTAAACAAAGCAAATTCAAAAATTCTTGACACTTAAGTCCTTGCTTAAGACATTTCTAGCCTGTCTATCCAGCTGTTTTATAAACTTGCACTTCTTTGTGACTCGGGTTTTTATTACTGAGACTTATCTAGTCCTTGTCATTATTGGAATAATGTATGTCAAAATATTATGTAAATTCTTTTTCAGAAATATCCTTCTGGACATTGATTTGTTTGGGAAATGGACACTTGTAAAGAGAGAAATATTCACTCATCAGAATATTACAGATGCTAAAAAGGAAAACTCTCGTCTCAGTTCCCTGTTGGATTTGCTAAAACTTGAAAATGAAATCGAATTAAAAGGATTGCGAAATACAATTCCTGTTCGACATTTGACCATCATGGGTCACTACATCAAGTAAGTTAATGATTGTGTGCATAAGTGAAAGATATTAATAACTGTTGTCTCATTAAAAAAATGTTTAAATCACAGTTGGAGAGCAAGAGTGTAAAAGTCATTTTTATTTTTTTACTTTTATATGTATTCCATGGGCAGATAGTTGCCTTTCATATTCCATTATAACAAGAAGTGTTTTCAAATAGAAGCTGTCAAAAGTTTAGTTATGTTTAGCATGCTTTTTGTTCTTGCAGTTCATGTCATTGCTTCATAGTAGTGGGAAAAATGGTCAACAACAATCCTGATGCTTTCTTTGCCTTATTAACACCAGTACTGAAATGTTAGAGAACAAATTCTGAGAGCAAAAAATATATGAAGCCCTGTTATTTGTTCTACAAAAAAAAGGGAACTCGTTATCTTACATATTCAAAAATGAAATGACTTGCTGTTCTGGTATGACCTTACATGCATCACATAAAATCAGTCTCCTGCCAATGGATCAACACGTTGCCGACGTGTGGGAGCTTGCGTGTTCTTGTGATTCTGGAGGTGACATCAGCTTGGATTCAATCGTACTGAAACAGCGACAGATGAAGAACCAGACTAAGGTTGATCCAACGCGGCATTCAGACAAGGCTTGCCTTCTCCTGAACACACTTCTAATGTCATGATGAGCACAAAGAAACATTATTTTCAAACTGGATCGGACGTCGCCCAGGATAAAAAGGCCCGCGTTTCTGCTGATCGAAGCCCAGCAGTCTTGAAAAATATGTTAGACTTCGACTCACTACCTGAAAACAACAACCTCAACCTTGGAATGAAACTAAAAATCGTGTCGCTAAATGTGGAGGATATTTCTATGCAAAAATGCGACTACCTTGCAAGATTGCTTAAAGATCATGACATCGACATCCTTCTTTTACAAGAAACACACTTAGAAGAGCAATTTGCTCTCTCAAGATCTAATATCTCTGGATATAAAGAAATAAACAGACAGTGCCATCCAAAATATGGAATTAGTACATATGCTAAGAACCCAGAATTAGTCATTGATCTTGGAGGAACAACAGAGCAAAACGGCACCCAGAGAAGCACAATAAAAATGGGTAATACTGAAATTACTAACATTTACAAACCACCAACAATTAAGTGGACCCAACCTCCAAAATGCCAACCTTAACACCCAGCTTTGATAATTGGAGATTTCAAGAGAATCATGTGAATGATAAAAAAAAGAAGAAAAATAGAAACTTGCTTTATCAAGTTATTTAGAAACTTGCTTAATCAAGTTAATTAGTGTTGGTTTTTCAGTCCTGTTTCTGTCACGTCTGATATACCTGATTGAAGAAAAGAAACATACATGGTTATCTATTTTTGTCCAGGGAATTATCCAAAAGGTCTGTGGTGTGTGACAAAACATTAAACGACAGCAAAGAATTGTGCGAGCAGCTGAGGGAACTTGTTCTAGAGTCTGTGATGGCCCTGACAGCTGTCGAGAAATTGGAGATTGTGAGGGCAATGGGCCTTAGCAGGGGAGCATGGTACAAGTGCCCAAAAGGTCAGTCTGATTAATTGTAAAAGATTTTTCTATTTAGGGTTTGGTTGAGTAATTATTCAGTACTCAAGTCTACTTCCCTTTCTTTGCCTTATGTTTTTACTTGGACCCACTATGCATTTTTTTTAGGAAATTATATATTTGATAGACCAGAGTATTTCAACCAGAATTTTTGAAATTGAGAATTATCTGTATGCCGACGTAGTGTATCACTGTGCAAAGAAAATTGAAGTTTTTGATCTTATACAAGTTTTAAAAAGAAATATTCAAAAACTAGTCATCCTTAAGGTCAAATTTATGTAATTGAGGAGTATAGCCCCTTGTATTGAAAACTATAATCTTTTTTTTTCTTTTTTATTAGGTCACATTTATGCCATTGGTGAATGTGGTCAAGCCATGGAAGAGGCTGTATGTCCAGAATGTAAGGAAGCAATTGGAGGAAGTAGTCATCAACTTTTGAGGTCTAATGCATGGGCACCTGAGATGGATGATGCAGAGGTGCCAATCTCACAGAATTTAGATGCAGATCGAGAATATGCTGAGAGACTCCAGAGGCAATTGGTAAAGACATTTCTTGTTAATTTCCAATACTTTAAGACAATTCCTTTTGTTATCTTCGGGTGTTTTTGACTGGGTCCATTAGTGTAAAGCAGATATAATATTTTAATGAAGCAAGCAAAAAAAAAAAAAAAAAAAAAAAAACTTCCTCACGTCTTAAAAAAAAACAATTAAAAAAAACAATAAATTGTTGATTGAAACATTAGATATTCAGAGTTTTAACCAGTTTTTGTTGGTGGCATTGTCTTGTTCATGTGTTCTAAGTATAACTAGATTAAATCACTATTTGTATCCTAATATGTGTTTCTGGGAGCAATAATACAGTTAAATTCAATTTTACAGTTTTGACAGTTTGACCATGTCCTTATTTTATTACTTTTGTAATTTGTCTATGGCTTTCAGTGTTGCCTTGATAGATTATATTTGGAACATCATCTATTAGTTCTTACAAAATCAGTTTGCTTTAATTCTATTGCCTATTTCTTTTAACTTACAAGCCTTACTACAGCAGCCCCAATACATCTCTTCTTTAGATAGCAATTTTTTTGATAATCTGTTTATTTAATACTATAGTCATGACTTCACCGGTTCCAATTCCATATCATTTTGCACACTGCTGATTCATGTCTTTAATTATTAAAATGAAATTAAAATAATGCCTAAAAATGCCACAAACTGAATAATAATATTGTAAAAATTCTTATCATTAAATTACATGGAATGAATGTGAAATTTTAATTTAATAATACCTTTTAAAATATCAAAGTTTGGTGTATTCCTTGTATTATTCATTTATACCCACTTCTATAGTTTAAGCACCATGCTACACTTCTGCGTTTTTCTTCTGTTAAAGGATCTCTTCTAGATGGAACTACTGGAGAAAGGCGTTCGTGTGGAAATCACAGGAATTTGGGACAGACAGATGTGGAGCTGAAAATTAAAGAATAAAGCCCTTTTTTTTTTTTTATTTATTTGTAGTCAAGAGACCATTCTTGTATTACATTTTCTGATTCTATTGATTCGTAGTGAATGACGTTTTACATGTTTTACAACATTAGAACACATTTGAACTTACCTTAATTTGTGTTGGAAATTATTGTGTCTCTTTACTTTGTGGTATGTAAGTCTGCAGTAAAATAACAATTTGAAACATTGTTCTTGGTAATCATCAGTATGTTTAAAGTTGCTGTATCACCACTTAAGTATTATTAATTGCAATTTTTCATTTAATTTTTATGATGACATTCATCTTACTCCAACTTAATAACATCATATGAAGTGCATTGAAGCACTTTTTTTTTTTAACATTTATATTTGTAGCAAAGAGACCATTCTTATGTATTACATTGTCTGTTTTTCTATTGATTCGTAAAGAATGAAGTTTGCCATATTTTACATTAGCCCAAGACAAGCAGGAGTGGAGGTCCTTTGTTGCTGCCCTACATGCCGGCCGGCATAAAGGGCAGTAAGTCATATTTTAAGCACATTTGAACATAGCTTCATTTGTATTAGAAATTATTGTGTCTCTTTATTTTATTTGTTGTTATTGATCCAGATCTTTATTTTGTAGTAGTCTGGAGTACAATAACGATTTGATACATTTTCCTTGATAATTACCAGTATGTTTAAAGTTGCTTTACCACCACTTAACTATTATTAATTGCAATTTTTCATTTAATTTTTATGATGACATTCATCTTACTCCCACTTAATTGCTTGCATGTGAATATGATATATTATTATGCTTTCATTTCTGTTTAAGTATGCATGCATCACCAGACAGGCACTGCAGTGGAACCCTGAAGAAACCTGAAAACAAGGAAGGCCAAGGGAAACATGGAGAAGATGTGTGGAGAGAGACAAGGAAGGAACAGGACAAATATGGTCAGAACTGGCAAAGTTATCCCAAGACAGAAGGAAGTGGAAATCCCTTGTGTGTGGCCTATACCCTGATATACCAATGATGATGATGATGCATACATTTAATAAGTAGACTTGTATCTATACTTTTTGATGTGTCATATTTTTCATATTTTGTTTCAATCTTGTAAGCTATCAGTATTTTCACAGTATATCTGTCCATATATTATTCTTTACAAATATATTGATTTATTTCAATTTTGATCTCCTTTTTTGTGTTGTGCTTCTGTATAATTATCCTTATCAGACAAATCTACACTAAACAGTACTGTCGTTTTAACATTTATTAATGATTAACATGTACTGTGCCCTTCCTTGTTTACAAGCATTATGAGTTAATGCTAAGGCTTCATCTTTCAAATGACTCATGAGAGCAGTTGTCATGAGTATCTGTCATTGTCTAAATTATTGTTATTAGGTAAATCTATGTCCTTTTTTAGTGATTTCAATTTTTTGTTAAAATAGAATAGATGTTTTTGATGCCCTGGGCATTCAGTAATCTAATTCCATTTCTCCGTCTTGTGTATTTGAATTGCTGAACAATATCCTATGAAATGATGGATAATTTTTTTTTTAAGTTTTATTACAACATATGAAAACATAATATTAATATATTGAATATTTGTCCTTTTATAATTATTTTAGTGTTGTAAAATGTTTTCCACTTTTCCCTTTTTTAAATAGATTGGTGTGTCTTGTTTATATGAATTACTTTGAGTTGATCATTTCAGTTAAATACATGTGTTTCCATTTATGTAGGGTTCAGACATAAAAGTAAAAGACAAAATTGTAGCATTGTTCAGTGCCTGTAAAATATTCTTGATATAATGACATCAAAAGAGGATGCGATGATCTGTACCCAGAAAAGTCTACAGCATTTCTTCAACATGTTTTGTTTTATATGAAAAGGCTGACAATATGTAGATTGAATGTCTACTCATCGTGTGTAATTTGAGGAGCAATCAGAAGTGATCAAAATGAAAAATCATCTACCATTCACTATAGAGGAAGTGAAAGAATTGTTTGTAAATTCTCTCTTTCCTTTCTCTCTTTCTTATCATCCATGAAACTTCCATGGGTATTGGCCATCAATCAAGATCAGCTAGATTCTCTGTTTTAGGAAATTTTCTCACGCTGTTTCTCATGGCTGATCCTTTTTATGTCACCGCCCAGGTCCTATTGCTGTGGTTTTTTTTAAACTGTTCTTCCTTCTCTTCTCCTGAAGATTACGGATTGTATTTATTGTAGATTTTCTTAGTGTGTGATCAATCTATGTCCATTTCCTTTCCAGATTTGACTATTGGCAATCGGTGTTCTCCACAAGTCAGTGTTATTGCTGGTGTCGCATAAAGCACACATTTAACACACCTTAAAAGTCAGCCTTTCTCTCTCTCTCTCAATCATCGCTCTCCATCTCATCTACCTGGGCTTTTCGTGGGTACCAAATTCTCTTTCGTGGTTCTGTTCTTTCATTTGCTGTTATAGCGTAACTAATATTTTTCTTTTCTTTTTCAGTTTTGCACTATATGATACCCCTCACTTTTGAAACTATTCATTAAATACATGTGAAACAATTTAAAATTCATGTTTCAAGAACAATTAGTCCTTTGAGAGCCAAGTTTACCGATTTCTTGTCTCTTTTTAAAATTACATTTTTGAAACTTAGTTATTGGACTTGTGATTGGATTTCATCAGTCTTATTCAGTTCCTACCCTGAAAAACTTATCCGTTATGAATGTCATACCCTGGTAGATTTAGAAAATTTGAAATAATGAAATAAATTTTGATATACATGAGATCAGCATATATACTTTCATAACTTAAATTAATTTGTACCAAAACATGTATACATGTAGAAGTTTTTATTCTGGGTTGTTGTTTTTTTAAGACCTGGAAAAAGGGCAGAGAAGTGGGGAATAATGAAACCGCTGCAATGAGGCAGAGTCACAGTGCTTACATTGTTAAATGCATGTTAAGACATTTGAAGAAAGCAATAAGCAAAGATGACTATTCACTAGCATTTGGGGCTCTCTCCATTCATCCTAAACATATTATATTTGTTTATTTCTCAGTTCCTGCTTTTCTACAGCACAGAAGAAAAATAATTTGAAACATTCATTTAAAAGAAATAATTTTCTCCAAGATTCGTGTTATCACTATAAATATTGCTTAGTTACACAATTTTGTTTCATTCATCATTCAGCAGTGAATTGACTTACTTACTTGGGTTCCTCTATGGAGGATAGAGCTTCATTCAAAAACAATGCTACTCCAATATACTTGGTTCTGGTAGACCCAATTCATCTGTGCCCATGTAATTTCTTTTCACTTTAATTATTCACAGTGGAAAACACTGAGATATATATAAAAGAACATTTTTATTTTGTTTCTTACAATTTTGAAATATGAAGAACAGATTATAAATATTGAATCTTTTAGCTCTTATCAACAAAAACTTCATAAAAGTTAAGGCTAAGCCTTGCAGCTTCTATTAGTGTGCACACACAATGTAGCACGTTTTTCAAAATAGTTAATTATTAAAATTGTTTTGAACAAAGGGGATGAATTGTAATCAATACCAAAATTATTTTATCCTGCAAAGACTTATGAATTCAATAGAAGACACTAATTTTAGGAAATTCTCAGGTTTAAAAAAAAAGTGTACAATTCAGAAAAGCTTACAACCTACTCATTGAATAATATTAAAACTTAGCAAAGTTAATTACATAAATACATGTATTATCCAGGGATTGTCAAAATTTCAGGATGACTTATTGAGCTTATGCTTAGAGAAACTGTGATGTTATGTTTTATACTGGCTTCATGCAGGTCCTTTCCACTTTTGAAATAAAGTTTTTGGTTGTAATAAATTGTGTCTGTTTTTTCATCCTTTCAAAAGCCAAAAAACCCAAACTAAACTAATTCTCTCTGACTCTCATACACACACAAATGCAAGCAGAGAGAGAGAGAGAGAGAGAGAGAGAGAGAGACCTCCAAAGACTTGTAATATGACTTTATTTGGTGTATGATTCACTATATTTAATATAAGCATATTATACATTTATGAGTACATGTAGTTAATATAATACATTCAAGAGTAAACATGAGAGAGTTTTAAAAAACAGTTTCCCACAAAACTTTTTTTCAGTCAGACAAATCAGAAATTTGACTTCAAGACTTTTATGTTTAAAGGTATCTTATTATTCTTGTCACATTCTGTAAGAATTGCAGTGTGTAAAGGCTCTTCGGGATGAAACTGAAACCTTTTTTAAACGTGAAAATTTATGAGTGTATTAAGGTTTTAATTGAAAACGTAGGTGGTGCGCAGAAATAGTCCCTACCCTTACCTCTTGCAAACATTTTTTTTTCTCTTTTCAAGAGATTTTGATGTTTTAAAATTGCAGAAATAAAGAGAGGAGATATATTTTTTTTTACAAAATTCAATCATAATCTAAATATTGATAATTTTCACAAATCTTCAAATTTAGGCAGTATTACCTTGTGGATCCCCTTAAAAATTCCCGTTGCAATTAATGAAGTGACTTTTTTGGGGGGGATGAAATCTCTCAAACAGAAATGGACCCAATCAATGGGTGTAAATGATTAAAAGGGTAAAGGCTGAATCAAACCCTGTATACTTTTCTCATAATTCACAAGACAAACTCTTTTCTCATAATTCACAAGACAAACTCTTTTCTCATAATTCACAAGACAAACTCTATCAGACAGCAAAGTAATAAATCTAGAACTGGGACCCTTGCATTCATAACATAAACTAAACTGTTAGTGTTAACAACTTATCAGCACTAAAATATAATAAACATTGACGCTGCATAATTTTGCCATATTAAAAATGGAAACACATGCTTGTATACGTAATTATATATATAATGTTTATACAATCTTTACACTTATACTGTATTTATGAGATAAAATATTTTTACAATGCAAGCACATAATTTAAAGTGAATAAACTGACCAGTCAAAATTAGATATACAAAAAGTAAACACCCAAAAGTTGTTTATATAATGCTGCAAAATTGCAGGGAAAATACGTTTTAACATTTCACTTGACAGCAATTAATGCATGAAGATAAGGAAGGGAGTATGTTTATTTGGTCTCTGCTTAGTCAATATTCCTGTGGAACTTTCATATTCAGTGCAGTTAAATTATTATCCGCGTGTAGGCTTATAATTTTATTTCAAGCTTATGAAACTTATTTAAAAAATGTCATAATCTCAATAAAAATGATCTCCAACATAAGCAGTTTTGAAAATAATGTCGAACACTCAAACCCAAGACTTCTCACTTATACCCTCATTATTAAAAATGTATCAATATTAGCCTGTTAAGTCTTTTTGTTACTCTGGCCTAATAAAAATGTTCTCCAACATAAACCAGTTTTGGGAATAATGTTGAACACTCAAACCCTAGAATTCTTGCTTAAATCCTTACATCACTAAACACCTCACTACTGTGGAGCGATCATAAATATAATTATGCATTTAAATCAGAAGATTCTGTTACAACAAATAAGCTGATACTGATAACTATTGGACATAATACTTTCTGGTGAGTGAATTTATCCTGAAATAAGGCTGAAACTTAAGCCGGATATGGTAAGAAGTATGGAACACAAGACTCATTCACGCTTAGCTATTTACATGCTTTAAATACTAATAATAATTTTGTATAACTATAATATAATTATGATTATTACAATAATTACATTAAGTGATCATATGCAGCAGGAGAAATACTGACAACCAATTTCACTGACCTAACACAAAACCTAAAAAAAAATACACTTCTATCTGCATAATTTCATAGGCCCTATAATGTCTGATGACAAATTTTGCTTATTACCAGTTTGAAATATATTGAAGTAGACTCAAGTAATCTGGGCACTGAAAACTTGAACAGATTTTCACTAACAAGCTGGAACAGTGATAGAAGCCCAAAACTGCTGCCATGCTGACAATAGAAAAGCTGACTTAGAATACAAATGATTGTAAATTCATTTATTTATACAGCACATTTATACATTTCACAAAACTGTTCTCTGATTTCTTTCTTGTGCCCTCTCACTCTTACAGAGAGTCTGCAAACTTCAGACTTTCAAAATATTTCTTATAAAGTTAACAATATTGCATTCTTTTCTCTCAACTTCCTTTTCCAATTGAAAAGAAATATTGTGCAAAAAATAGATTATTGTTGAAGGACCATTTGAAGTCAGCAGTGAATAATTGCTGGTATACTAATTTTGAAGTGGTGATGAAAATATTAATTGCAGCAGGACATTTAGGTCTCTCGTTTTGGATTTGCTTTTTATACATTTCACAGACAAAGACACAGGTGATTATAAACAAAGATAGGCAGAGGTCGGGCATTCAGTGCATAATTGTGCTTATGAACAAAAATATTATGTAGAGTACATGTGCACTCTGTATGGCAGTTATATTATTAGCACCAGTTTTGAAATGCCATGATCAATGAAGAATTCACATATTTCCTAATTTTTAAAGAAATATATTTGAAATAAGGTATTCTGAAACTGAACTTTGTATGAATAAAACATAAAAAGGGAAAAGCCCTATTGAATCACCAATGCAACAAAAAGTAAAGAAATACGTAAATTTAACAATGGATGTTTGTTACATGAAACTCAATCGTTGAAAGAGTCAATTATCCAACATTGTTTCAGTTTCAGAGCTTTAGGAATACTTCATAGATCATGGTATCCATATAACATACACACAACATACAAATATATTCTAAGAACTAGAAAACTCTACACAAAAGTAAGAGTAAAGAATTATAGATCTTCAAATAGAAGTAGAATACTTGAGAATAGATATGTCACCATTAAGACAACATGGTGGCAGTCATTTAATTCACTTTACTAAGAAACATGCAAACAGCACTGTCACAATCTTGTACAAAAAAGAATCGTATCTATATAATCGTATTCAATTTCCATAATAGGCCTACCAGTGGTTTGTAGATACATTTTAGTGAACATGTAGACCTCGAACATCTTTTTTCTTTATTTTAACATCACTTATGATAATTCATTGACCAATTTATGAATAAAAATGTATGAATATACTCATAAATGAAACTAAAAGAATGAAAAAAGAAAAGAGTTGTCATCAAAAACAACTTGCAAAATATTAATTGCTCTATTGGCTGTTTGAAATTAAAAGTAACCCTTTTTCACATAAATAAAAATGCAGCCTGTTTCCATCATTACGAAGAATGTGTCCATCTATGTCACCGATAGTAAGAGTAATAATAAAAGTAACGGAATTCCATTTAAGAACATTTTTTTGTGCAAAGGACTTGTTGTTTCAGGGTAAAAAAATGTAAATTATATCTCAATAACAGATTTCTGCTTTAATATAAAATTAACTTATAAGTCTACGAAATTTAAATGTTTTAAGTCTTACATTCCTCTTCATGTACTCTTAGAATCAATAAAGAAAAAAGAAGCAAAAGGCTAGCAAATACCATAACACTAAATCAGAAGTATGAACAGATTCTTATTTCTTCATCCTGCTAATCTTCTTGCTCTTGTCATTTGTTTTGGGAGGAGGGGCTGCCCCTGCTGCTATGTGACGTCCATACAAACTGTGAATAGAGGAGGAGAAAAAAACCTTTCAAAGAAACTAGTATTAAAGGACTTAAGTAATAAACCAATTTGTTTTGTATTTGTTTTAAAGAAAAAAGGAATAAAAAAAAATCTTACAATGGTTATAACAACCTGAATATCTTGAATAAAATGCAAACAGTCGAGTCCAAACTCAAATATAAAAATATATAGTTTTCAATATGATCACTAAAGAGTTAATTGAAACAAATATCTATGTTCAAAGTATCTTTGTGTATTATAAAGTATCATAGGAGGAAAGACATTTGAATCATGAATTAAATATCTATGAGTTCTTTTACTTTTTTTCAGACTACAGCAATAAAATATTGAAAATATTGACTCAACTTACTATTTGTACGTGTCTGATCTGATGTAGTCAAAGACATGAGATATGCCCACTTGAAACTGATCAGCAATTGGAGTCACCCAGGGATTATTATCAGCTTTGAATATTTGCTTTGTTCCAACAAGATCCAGATTACCTGAAAACACAAAATAACTTACATTCCCAAATTCAGTAATCGTGGAGTCAAAAAGTATTTCAGTGTGTTTCTTGGCTCAGTGTGGTAATTAAGTTGTTGCTGTAATTATCCACATATCTGTAAACAGTAGAATTTCTTTTTCATAGCATAAATATTGAGAGGACATCTAGATGAAAGTCTTAGTTCTAAGACACACTCAATACTAACCCATTTCAGGTGGAAGCACTGTTAGTCTGTTTCCTTGAATGTGCAGCTCTCGCAGTCGCACCAACTCCCCAATTTCTTTTGGCAACATAGCAAGATCATTTTCTCGCAAACATAGCTGTAAAAATTATTGTGCAAATTAACACCGTGAAATACATTCAACGTTGTCGTGTTCTTATCATAAGCTTAGGGAAGTGATGGATATCTTTAGAAACATTTTATTGTTTGAAATGGTTACAAAATAGGGAGAAAAACGTATAAACAAACTTTTTTACTGAGCTCAGGTGAACCAACAACTGAACTCAGATGTAATGTTATTAGCTGTGAAATGTGTTAACAGGCGAATATGAAAGAAGGAAACACTTCCAGAAGTGACAAAAGCATCAAAAGTTGGACTAGAATGGACAAGAATTGTTTGTATTCTATCAACTTGTTTGTTCGAGTAAGTGATTATACTCAACTTCTGAGAGAGAAGCCAAGAAAAGCATTAAACTATCTGCTTCAGAATTTCCAAACAAATTTCCATAAATACATCAAACATCTAGTAGCATTTTGTCATCAACTTCATGTGATCCATTCACAATTCAGATAAAATCTTTCAAGACATCTTCATCTGACTAGTCACATGCAACTATGAGGTATGGCTTTCAGGAGCAGTTTTCCAAAAACAACTTTCTAATCTACTCTTTTTTTTTCTTTTTCAAATTTGTTGACTATCACTTAATTAAAGTACCTCATCCATTTTATACCACTGTAATAAAATAAACAGATTTTGATTCCAAAATGTTTCTCGTCGAATAACACTATCACTCTTGCTTCTATGTCAAGCAACTGTGCAATCTCCCTGGGCAGCTTTACAATGATAAAAGCTCCATCCGTATGATTTAACAAAAATACTCTAGGTAGCCTTCAACGTTAATTTACATTGAATAAAGGACAACTTAACATATTAATACAAAAAATAAAAATATTTGGCTCAGCAGGTCACTTACAATTGACAAATTCTTCAGACGTCCAATTTCTGGAGGTATCATTTCAAAATCATTATCACCCATATAGAGTGCTCTCAAGGTATCTGAAAAAAATGATTTAATAAAAAAAAATATTATCTTATCTGGTAAAAGATTTTCTTTCAAGACAAACATTAAAAAATAATAATAATTCACAATGCAACATTTCTGTACATTTTATAACTGCTTGGTGGAATTGCATTGTGATGGACAGGCTGTTAGACTCATATCCAGAAGGATATGATTTTAAATCCTGGTCACGCCAGTTCTGGCATGGGAAAAGCAAGGTTCTTTCCATGATTTTCGTCTACCCACACCCAGATGCAAATTGGGCACTGGAATATTCTGATGGAAAAGAAAATATAAAAGACTAGGTGTCCTGTCTAGTTATGATCTTGTATCATCTATTTCTCTGCACGGTATTAAAACTGGAAAATGCTCCGGCTCTTTGGTCCTCGCCAGCTTTGAAGGAACTTTACTTTACTATCACATATGTTACAAGTTACATGAACATTAAATTACAATGGCCATTATGAGGAGGAAATGGACCTCCCTTTATTTAACCCTGGTGAAGCATGAATGGTGAAACGGAAGTTGTGAGCTTAACGAGGCCTTTGTTTCAATGCAGGATTGAAGTGCAATTGAGACAAACGACTAACGCCATTTTTATCGATCAATACTGACCTCCAAATAATTTTCCTGGGGAAACAATATACTGAAATTTCATTGGCTAATATTCATAGTTATTTTTAGACATGACTGAAGGTGAAGCCTCTATTTGATGTCAATACTTTTCCATCACAAAGGAAGCCTAGATGTCAGGCCCCAGCACACATGTAACCAGGGTTAATATAAGCTATATTTATATGCAATTAAGCATTTTTTGGAAACTATTCGATCAACCATACCAAGAACAAGATGATCTTTCAAAATAATCATAAAACAGTTAATCCTTATGAAATTCGGTCAGGTTTTAATTAAATATTATTTTAAAAGTCAAGTCTTGGTTTACTGGGGGCTAAAGGAGTAGAGCAGTGGAGTCTTAATTCTAGGATCTTCTGTTCAAATCTTGGCAATGATGACACTGTTGTGTCTGTGTCCTTGAGAAAGATAATTTACTCTATTTTTTTCTCTCCCCAGCCAGTAAATTTGGTAACAGCACATTCTGTTGGGGATGTACATCTACTAGCATCCTGTTTGGTAGACGACCCTGAAATCATCAGTTCTGCTCGGATCACATTTCTGGCTCTTAGTGCCTTATAGACTTTAAAGGAACTTCCTTTACTTAGTTAATTACAAAAATCAGGAAAAGTTTGGATAACATAATTATACCATAGACATCAGTAAAACAGACTGCACTCATAATTCAGGGTTCTGATTTTTGCTGGCATGTGTTTCAGTCAGTTTTGTTGAACGACTTTTTGGCTTTCGTGCCTGCTCTACTTTCATTACTAGAATCTATATCTTGTCAAAGAAAAGGTATTAGAGTAAGATTGGATTAACACAAATGATTTAGAAGTGTAGTCGTAGCCAAACGATACTACTACTAGTGTAAGAATAGCAATTAGCAATGTGCATGATTTTAAAAAAGAGATCACTCTTAGTTCTCCATGTGTGTGTGTGTGTGCTTGTGCATGTGTGATAGTAAAACTTACCTAGGCAAAAAAAATTTGCTGGCAAACTGTGTTCACTTAAATTGTTGTACGTTACATCCAGAACTTCTAGAACTGGACATGCCCCAAAGCCTCTTGGAAGAGTGTTTAACCGATTCATCCTGGATAAAAAAACATAAAATCACATAACACTGTGCTAGGTTATAAAAAGCATGTAAGCCACTCTTTATTTATCAAGCTCGCATAAAAAATTACAATGACTCAAAAAAAGGGGGAAGAAAAAACAAGAACAGAAATGGGGGTTTGAAGCCACAAGGAAAATAAAGCTTGAATACAAGGAAATAAAAGAAGATTTTAACCCTTTCGCCACGTATATGACGTACCCCGCACGTCACGAAAATGCGCTAATTTTTACGCTGTGACGTACGGCGTTCGTCATGGAAATCTCGCTCCCGTGCACGTATATGACGTACGGCGCTCGTCATATTAGAAAGGGATTACAGTGACTGTGTTGTCAATGCTATTGGCTCGATCACTATAGTTTCGCGTGCAGCACAAAAAAATCTGGCCACTTTTTTTTTACCGAAATAAAATCGGA
>JBDFRD010453262.1:0-19711 GCA_039654405.1 Bullina lineata | reverse complement strand
TGTTGGGTGTTCGAGACTACCGTGAAATCAATACAAAGAAAAGATAAGGGCTTAAACGGGGCCGAGAATTATGTTCGGCATATCCATGAAATCGAGATTTCCGTGTTCGAGATAACTGGACTCTACTGTATATATATATAATTATAATATATATATATATATTATATATGAATGAAATTTTTAAAAAAGTAAAAAAAAAAAATTGTTAGCCAAAACCATTTTTAAAGAAGGCACAAAAATAACTTTAAACCCACATGCACTTCTGTTCTCACAATTCCTACGTAAAGGCGCAATTTTAACAGTACGTTGTCAATATTCATAAAAATAAATTGAAAAACAAAAGTCTACACAAAATAAAATAATAATTTTCGTGTCGCAACTTAATGCCAGAAAGGGCTCACAAAAGTTAACAGCTTCTAATAATACACTACAGTTTCATATCTTCCTTCTTATTTGAACATAATTTCCCCATTTTCGTTATAACTGAAAACAGCATTAAAAAATTACCAAACTCAATAACCTTGATTTGTTAAAAATGTTTTAGTAGGGTTAACAGAAGTCAAAACATCAGCTGGTTTGACGCCTCCTTCGCCGTCATGGTATGCCAGAATTGCTGCTTGCACTGCAAAGAATTTAGGAATAAAGCATAAAAAAATAATTGTTTAAAAAAAAAATCATAACATAGTAAATAATTATATTCCCTAAAAACAGAGTTAATAGCATCGGAAAGAATTCTTTTTTTTTTTGTTCTCCATGCCTCACAATCTTTTCTTAACATTAATGTTCTTGTTTTCTTCTTCCCTCTTCATCTCCTACAATTTTGTCATCACTGTTGTCTTCTTTTGGTTCTTTTCTTCACACAAATTGTATTCAGCCCTCATGAAAAGATTTTATTCATACATGACAAAACTGCCTCCGCACACGATGGCCTGACAAGATCAGTAACAAAGAACCGTGGCAGCAGACAGGACAAAAGCCAGCCGGAGAGGAGATCCAATAACGCCGCTGGAGGTGGATAGGCCACACTCTGTGCAAGCCAGTCACCAACATTTTGAGACAGGCCCTCAAGTGGAACCAACAAGGAAAAAGAAAGACAGGACGGCCAAAGAACACATGGCGACGTGACCTGGACGTTGACGCCAAGAAGATGGGCCACACATGAAGACAGCTGGAGAGACTGGCCCAGCCAGGACAGAGATGGTTGGAGGAAACTTGTCGGCGGCCTATGCCCCAGTGGGGGTGATGGGCATGAGTGAGTGAGTGATGACAAAACTGAAAATTGAACTGCTCACCAATAAAATAAAGCCCAATTACTTCTTGAATTCTTTCACTATTCAATTGTACAGTATGTTTTCGTATTACGTTGTACTTTTATGGTGAGAGAAGACATTCTCACCCTTATAATAAAAAAGTAAAGAAACAAGGTGAGTTAGTTATTTGTTCACAATTCATTTGTACATTTGTTTTCGTATTATATAGTATTTTTTTGTGAGGATAAATGAATACAGTGATAATATAAAATAAATAATTATGACACAATTTGATTAATTAGTGAAGAGTATGATTCAGTTCCTGAAGAAAGGGTGGATTTTACATTCTTGTTTTGCTTCTGAATTGTTAAACTACCACCTTGTTTTAGAAATAATTAAAGCAACACAGATGGAGGTAAAAAGAATAAAAGAATGAATATATAATTATGACAATTCATTCCTTCATGCCCTTTTTTTCTGATGGAGCATGACTACGTCTTCCCAATGTTCCCTTCCTTAACTATTCTATCCATTTCCGTCTTCTTCTTCTTCCTCACTTTGCACAATTCTCACGGTCTATACTCTAAATTGTTCAAAGCCTATCTCCTCTTTCCTTGTTCTGTCAATGATTGGCTGACTGTTAAAATTTATGATTTCCAAAGGGTGTGAAACTTCCAACCACCATACAATCTTTAATTTTTTTTCAATGAGTTGCTGCATGGTTCATTGCCACAATGAAGGGCCATATTTCCTTCATATAATTCACTTTGCAGTTGACTTGAGTTCTAGTTCTACACATTATCTGCAAAACGGTGCTCTTGTTTCTGATTCTGTTCTTTCTTCTTGGTATATAATGCTCACACTTCATGTGAAGACTCGTTCTGAGTTCAGTCAATATGCGTCTTGGAAGGTAAAGGACGTCTCACAAACGTGGCCTTTCATAGGTCAGGTTCAGAATCATGCTGCTTGAAACATCTAATATGGTTTCTCTACACCGCATACAGAACTCTTCATCTCTTGCCTTTGTACACATGCATGAATTAGTTTTTGACCACCTTGACTAACTTTTGTGTCTCAGCTATTTCCACAAGGTAGCTCAAGATAGCCTATAAAATACCTTCTCGTAACCATCAAACTGGATGAACAATTGGTTGTTTCAGTACAAGAATTGTTGCACAATAATTCCCACAAGGACAATCTGCATGATGTTCTTTTCTTGAACCAGTGCTTCCAGCAGCAAATTTCATTTTTCAAGGATTTTAGCATGGCAGGGATTGTAAGGGGGATAGCGTCCCCTTTACGCTGAAGAAAATTTTTTTCAGGCACCTTAAAAATGCAATTTCTGGCTATTTAAGCCTAACTTCCAATTTCTGTTTTTGCGGACAACTGGAGGCAATGTTGAACCCAACTTTTTGATGAACCCTGTGCATGCAACCTGCAAGCTTTCTGGGTCCTGAGTTAAAGGAACCTTTGTGTGGAGCAACAGTTTACTCTTGAAATTCAACCAGAGTAGATTTTCTTGCAAAGTAAAATGTAAGACTTCTTATCAGCCTTGTAATCACTCAAAGTTGGTCCGAGACACTTGTCTTGTAAAAATAAGATTGCATTTCTTGTGGGCTTCACAATGTTCAATATATGTGTACAAGGTTCTTGCATTCCACAATCCCATTCAATCAATCTTATTCAAGAAAAGAGAAAACTGTTATGAAACTTCATGTTATAAAGAGGTTCTATTGTCTCTTAACTTGACAGTATCCTGTAGTCTTGTCTGTCTTTTCTAGCACTTTGCTTTGCACAGGAAATGATTCTAATGTCAAACACTCCAACTTGAATCAAGTCTCGGTCTCTTCTATTCTTAATTCTATTCTCTCAGAACATTTTTGCAGCTCCTTTTCTTTACTAACCATCATAAGCTCTATTTTTTTACTACATTATATACACATGTATACAAACAGTAAATAATTTCAGAACCATTTTCACTGTAACAGAGTTGCAGGCTTTTTCCAACTTATGCAACAATGAATGTTCTAGTTCTAGCCAGCATCAACTAATTTTATCATTGAAATGTGTCACAGCTTTCACTTTTAGTATTCTTCCTGCCTACTTTGCCACCCGACATCAACATGCCCAAAAATGAATGTCTCACCTGTTGGAGTAATGATCAATACACTATCTTTTTTCTCCTCTTTTCCCTTCAAAATTAGCGTCCCTTCATCATTTCGTATGCAAGTGAAACCGATGCCTCCAGCCTGAAGACAGAGTCAATATAAATGAATCATTTGTATTCATGCATGAAGAGATGTCAATCATCTGAAGGCTATTTACTGGTACTGAACGAAAAGTCTATGAATGTTTTTGATTTTATTCATTGGAACTTAGCATTATTAATCTTATATATGTGTGTACCAGTAGGCCCACAGGACTTTTAAAATTTTATACACAAGAAAAAAAAAATAGACTACTGTTCAACTGATCCAAGATATAACCGACTGCACTTAACTAACATAGAATTTATGTAATAGTAGTAGTGCAAATTACTCATTTGTCTCAGAAAACAAAATTGTTAAGCCTCGCAAGCGACAAGCAACAAAACTTCAGAAACAACGGACTTAAACCAAACCCATAAAAATCAATGAAGAAATACATGTAGTAACAAGTGCAACGGCAGAAACAAAACAGGATCAACAATACACGCACTTAGAATTCAAAAACAACCTTTAAAACATTACATACGGTAAAGAAAAAAATTACGGACGACGCTGCAGCAACAATGTTTGAAACTAGTATTATCACATTGTATTAATAATATATTAATTGGGCAAAAAGAAAGTACACACTGTTTCACCATAGTTTTGTTCATAGTGAAGAAGTAAAAGTTATGTGCAAGTCCGTGCCCTTGCAGGTGGAGTTCAGAACATTATCTTAATAATTTTGAATATGGACTCAGGTTTGCTCACAACTGTTTACATGAGGAGCTTTACACCTATAGATCTCTATACAATTACCAGCTATAAAAAAAAGTGTGCACACTATTTTCACTATTCGATTCATTGATATCTGTCTACTGGGAAAACCAAGTGAGTTTCATTGCCTGTCCATTAATTAATATCCATGCTGCACAGTATAAAAAAGCTCTTCATCAGCAAAGTTGCTTCAACTTTTAATATTTCAAGACAAAATCAATCATAATATGCAAAAAAACTAGGACTATAGGGGATCATCCAGGCTGTCCAAGGATTCTTTCACATCCCTTCAAAAAAAAAAAAAGTATGATCTTTTGGACACTACATACGCTACATTCTGAATCAAGGAAGGAGGAGGGCGATGTTAATAACATCTTTCTAGATGAAAACATCATTTTCACTCTCTAATACTGTCCTTTGTTGGTGTCCCTTTCTGTGGACTAAGGTGTATACTTCCTTTACCTGCAATTATAATTTTAAAAAAATCAAACTGTCAACAGTAACTCACATGAAGTCCTGAGCCAAACAGACTAGTGTCCTCTGGGACAGCTGCTTTCACTGCAACCATCATCTCTTGCTCCTTCGCTGGGAATATTGTCTTTGTTGCACTCTCACCCCAGATACCTCCCTGTTTGCCCAAAATGGCTACATACTTGCAGTGCGCCCCTTTAGTGGGGCCTGTACCCCCCTGCTCCATCGCTTTGACGTAGTCTACCCAAGACATTTTCTAAGTGCTGAAAGAGGAGGCGATGTTCCAAAGGAGTTCTGGTAAAGGAAAAAAAGGAAGGGGGGTTGGTTATGTAAAATGAACAATATGGAAAGACTTAAAGTTATGCTAACATTAATCAATATTATCACCGACTGGCATAAAATGGATTGGGGGATATCTCTGAGGAACCTCTTACACTTCAAAGGTTATATTGACTGTACAATCATAAATTCAAATAAATACCGTAAATGAATTAAGTAATTAATTAAATTTTTTTTAAAATTATAATAAAGGGCCATAACTCTGTGTGAATATTCATGATTTGATCTAGATCTCAAATGCATTTTTATCAAACATTTCAAATCTTTTTTTTTTAAATCAGCTTGTTTCATGGTGAAAAATAAACAGAGTGCACCATTCAAAGTGTTACATCTGTGAATCATCCAAGACATCGCCGACGTATACAACAATCAGTCACTAATAACAACTTTTTTACAAAATTAAGCTGTTATAAAAATAAGTGCAACATGACAAATTCCAAGTGCAAATTACAGAACACTTGTGCACAAGTGCATAATCCAGTACAGCTGAAACATTTTTTTCCAAATGACAAGTAAACACAACAGTAAGCCATCCAGATTAAAGCTGAGAAAAAATCTGTATGCGAGCATCGTTACTAAGTTTGAGCAGGTAAGATACCTGAGTACTCCCTGTGAGTTAGGACAACCATGTGTTCACTCGTTCTTCTACGAACGGATCACAGTAGACTTGCTTGTTCAACAGAAAATCATGCTTTCTTGAGAAAATCCATGCCATTAGTAATGTAGCAGTTTCCACATACAGAAGACAGTTGTCATGATGGCGGTTTTTGTGTATTTTTTTAAATTCAGCAGCACTACTGATACTGATGCTAGTAATAGTAAGTAACTGCACAGTTTTTTTTCCAAATGTAAATAACAAAGTGGTGTAGATATGGAGAAAAAAACACACAGAGACACTTGGAAAATGTTTGTCTCAAAATCATTATCACTACCACCTGATAACCAATTGAATGATAGTAATTACACCAGCAGATACATGTATACCTTTAGAATACATGTAGATCATATTCGATCTGTCTGGGATCCGAAATATAGGAATAATGTACACAGACGGTTCAATTTTATTTACTGCTCTACAAATAAAATCAAGTATCATATGAGTGTAACAGAGATCTTTTGCTGCTTCTCAAGGTGTAGCCTACATATTTCAGGTGTCCAAATTATATCTATCCTTAGTGTTTTCCATGTCATTACTGTCATCCTCATCCACGCCAAATACGTGAAAAAACAACGTAATTTACCAAATGACATCACATGGAGTTAGCGTGAAAACATGAAAACCCCTCGTGTAATGGGGAGATCCCACCAAGACCATTTTGAAAGCACCTTCCCAGCGTAAAATAGCCACTGTTAAATTCTTATCTGCGTGAAGAAGCTAAATTGGGATAAAAGGGTTTTTTTTCAGGAATTTATTGCATTCCATTCCATAATTACTTCATGTGTTTGCACACCTTGTAGAAGTGCACCTCTCATCATACCCTGTGAAATAGTTAATTTTTCTCAAAAATGTTGTGCACCACATGATGCCTTTTGTGACATATTCGTGATAGTCTGAGGTCTTTATGCCACATACAACTGTGGATCAAAATACATGTTACTTTTACATTAGCCATGTGTCTGTAGTCATGCAATAGCCTACCCAGTCTACCACATAGTGTGCAGTGAAGTTGGCATCAACAGTCACTAGGGGAATGAATACACATGTATCAGCTTCATCAGAATATAGGGTTGGCGCCATATACCCAACCTCAAAGCCAATAACATATCCATCAATCTCAATCATCCCCATAGAATACTGAAGAAGCACCAGTGGTGCATTCATTGAAATTATACATTACAACAATTAGATCCTGAATGTGTGTATGTGGTAGTAGTGTATTACCTGTATTACCCAATCCAATACAATTTGTCTACCCTTACCACCATCCACACATTTGACCAACAAAAAATAAATAAAATTAAAATAAAAATCAGGCTTTGTCTTCCGGCTATACTCCATTTCACGTTCACGGAACCCAAGTCTGTCTGATTACCTCTCCAGCATTTGCTAAAGAAAGGAGAAGAGTGTCAAATGTTGATGTAAAAGATCAATACAAAATATTGATCCTTTATAATGTTGTTGCAGTTGGGCCTTTAAATGGAAAAAAATGTACATAATGTATATCTACGTGTTTGTACATTAGAATCTCAAAGAGCCAGAATCAATCCTGGTTTCAATAGTGCACAGCCGAATAGATCATAGACAATACATCACCTCCCAAGGTCTTTTGTCTGATGTAGGCCTATGGCATTTCCCCAGAAGTACACGCGTGCCAGTATCAGGAACCCAATTCACATTTTGGTATTTCTTCAGACCCACCACTTTCTGATTGCAACTAAACATTCGGTGTGAAACTGTTTTTCTTTTCAACCCCTGTCTTCGTCACCCATTCACACCATTATTGCCAAATTTGGTATCTCTTATTTTTACTTGAATCTTTCTGTTCTTACTCGACCTGTAATTACATACTGCAATAAGTTGTGTGCAAATGAAAACATTTCCTTTTCCCCCAATCTCAATACACAAAAGGAAAACAGCTGAATAAAACCGATAATAAATGATATCACTCATGTATTATTTTTCATAAGTGTATGTAGGTTTGCCTATACATCCACGCTTTGTTGTTGACGTATACGAAATTCACACCTTACCAAAGTTAGTAGTATTACGAGTTATTTTTTTTACTTTAAATAACTGTATATAATACATAATTTTAGTGCCTTCTTCAACCTGTAATTGTTTAAATAAGAAGGAAGAAAAAGCATTTTAAAAAATGGAGGAAAAATAAAACCTGATGCTTGCATAAAGTAATGTATTTTATTTTTTGAAAGAAAAAGAATAATAATAGTGGGGAGAAAAGTCTTGATCACAGGCTTATGCATCATCATTTGAGGAATCATTTGTGCCTGCATGTTTACCACACTCCAAACAGCCTCTTCAAGATGCAGAAACATTTCTCAGTGTTCACGAAGTGCATTGCTGGAATAAAAAACAATGTTCAGGAACGTCCGTGACTTGTAATAATACTTGTCAACACTGTTACACTATGGCAATATTGGAGGGGAAAAGAATAATTGGAGAGCAATAAATAATGACAATAATTCAATTATTAGATTTATTGAAAATGTACTTTGACTCTCTAATGTTCATAGCAAAGTAAATGTGGGAAATGAAATCATGCTTCTTTGATATCTCTAAACAAAGTACATGTATTATTAAAAAAAAAAAAATATATATATATCCAAGAAAATTGTGCCTGCAAAAGAAAAATCTTTCACCTAATACTGTAAATCGAAACGGGGCATATTTGACATTTGGCATGTACATGAGTATTCATCTACACACAAAAATCTTTCCTAAAGACAAAGGACTGCATCAAAGGGAAGTAATCAATGTCATGCGGATCAGCAACGAAAGAATGTATATTTGCACTGTCCACATGTTGCTCAACGCATTCATCAACATGAGTTCTTCCACTATGACTTATTCATATACTCATTTTTTTGCTAGACGCAGCCAACACTTATGCCACAATTTTTTCTGTTTTTAAATCACAGACATACCTCTGTGTCCTACAATTAATACCAACCAAAACCATTTACCCTTTATGTACCAGTTGAACTAATTTAACATTGTTTGCTTTCACATTTTTAATTAAGTTGATGTAAATATTTGCCATTATACCTTCAAAGCTCTCCAGTAGTTGTTCCATACAAATGCCTGAATCTCCTTTCATATAAAAGTGATACACGTGATAAGATGCTGATTCAACATACAATGTATCATTCAAAAAGAGTTTCTTCCCTAACTAAGAATTCGATTAAAAAAGAAGTTGGTAGTTGAAAATAGCACATGGACACAACTGTCCATCAACATTTTAAACAAGTTACATTTACTGATCTATGAACAGATGTCAAAGGGCATTATAAATGACAACAAATATAACAATAACGCTTGAAAGAGTTGCAGAGACACCAAAGTTTGTTCAGGATTTGTTTGTGGTTATAAAATGGGACCTGATATTTATCATTCTGTATACTGGAGCAACACAACCATAAATTCTTTACTGGCTACTCATTTGCAAAAACTCTATAAACACTGTTATTTGTAATCCATTGTACATTATACATGAACTGCAGCATATTTCCAACCAATTAAAAAGAAAACTCAAGAATTTAGCTCTATTCAAGTAAAAAAAAATAAAATCTTTTCAACCCTAGGCCCAAAAAGGGAAATTAAGTAGGCCTACCTTTTCCAAAATTATATTACTACTTCTTTTATTGTACTGTAATTACACTGTATTATACTGTGCCGAAAGGGCAGGACACAAGCAACAAAATTACACTTTCCCTTGCACGAGAATGATATTATTCAAAATTATGTAATTACTAATTTGATTGTAACTGCATCATGTCATCATTCTTCCTGCTAATATTTATTTTTCTTTAAATAATCGCGCAAATCTTCCACAACTTTTATAATGTTCCGTTCTCCCCCACCACACATGCCTGCAATAACAACACATGTATTAGCAATTGCAACATGCACAAGGTATTTGCTGTCAGCATTCACATTGGCGCTGCACTTTGCTGTAATTCCTTGATCATCTATGTTGATCACTCTGTACATTTGGGAGCCAATAAGCATATCTGATGCAAATCCACCTGATTTCATTGCATTTATTATGGCAACTATCTCAGCCGGAGTGCTCTTTGTTCCCTCAATTTCAGCCCATTTGTTCCCATCCAGGCCAAAGACCCCACCAATTTGAGCACCAGAAGTTTTCAGGTTGTCAGCATATGCTTGCCAAGCCATTGTTTCCTTTCAGTGTAAAGGGTGCAAGTACAACACTGAGATAGGCTTCCTTAGACGACTTGAATCCGGGACGTCACCTAAAGGGATAATAGAAGGAAAAGAAAGAAAAATTTATGAGGTTTTGATCCAGTCTTCACAACTTTGCAATGAAACAATTACAATTTTTTTTCCTAAATCGATGAATGCCATAGAAATAATTTTCTCATTTCATATTGATTAAGTCTTCAACTTTGCAATGAAATAATTTTACATTTTCACAAGTCCATATGTACCATGGAAATAATTTTTTTCTTAACTGCTGGAAATGAAATCTTGTATCGTGAAAGGTAAGGGTAAAGAAAAATATGGTACAACTTCATTCTAAGACTTCAGTTTATTAGGTAAAGATACAAGAAATGGTAATCAGTTTAAAATGCATATGAAAAACAATTTTAAAGACAAAATCCCAAATTACTTAAAATTAAAATAAAGGGTGTCAGTGAGTAATGAAAAATAAAAAAATACCAAAAGCCATTCAATTAAAAAAAAAATAGTGAATAAGTAGAGAATACAACAGATAGACAGGAAAATTAACTCAGATGCAATAATAACAATAGGTTAGAAATAAAAGTGATTCACATGTTAAGTTAGTAGAAGAAAGTTTACAAGCAAGGTTTGTTATACAAGCATCACTCTCCATAAAACATTAAATGGGCTATACATGCTACAATGCTAATACCATTAATCTATTGTACATTCAATGGTTGAAATGAAGGGGGAAAATGTCTGACTAAGTATGGATTCCAGGCTAAGAGAGAAAAGAGGTTTTCAGTTGCTGATAACCCTGACCTTAATAGAATGATGAGACTTTTACAGTATAAGAATCAATCTGCACTTCAACAGTAATTTTTAGATATAGATGGGCACTGACTGAAGTACATGTGTGTTATTTAACGTCGGTTTTCCAGTCCTGGATGCTAGTAGGTCTGATATTGCCGGCGGGCATTGTATTCTGCATAACGACTCTCATTGTTTACTACAATGTAGTTTATCATAACATTATCTAGCCAATAGGTATGATTCTCTATGGACTAATACATTTTTTAGTAACATGTCAGTTTTTTCACTACATGTACTTTCAATGAGGTCACACTGAAGCCTTAGTTCCAGTAAGCACTAAGGATTAAAACTGCTGGGGAAATAATAATCCCATTACCCTATAACATGCACTCATTTCGTGCATACACTGGTACTCAGTCGAAAACAAATTAAAGACTAAAGTCTACATTTGTACTTCACTTAAAACAAAAAAACAACTACAAAACAAACACATTACATGACAAATATTAAAAAATGATAGAAATGGAAAGCAGGTGTACAAAACACGACAATGAGAGCCCATGCAGACAGAAAATAAACTTCCACATCACATATTAAAAGCTGAGATACATATATTATTATGGTACAACACAAAACAGTCTATTTTCAATAATGTCCAGATGGGCGAGACAAACTTCCACTTTTTCCCTCTGGAACATAAGAAGTAGACCTAACTCTTCTTCACTGTACCAAAAGGGCACGACACAAACAACAAAATTGCACTTTCCATAATACATGTACGAGAATGTTGTTATTCCAGACTAAACCATGCTTGTTAGCTCTGATTAGCTCATGTATCACATTTCTGGACAGTTTTTCATTTGTTTTTGTTTTTTTTTGTTAGAATTCAGCAATAAGGCATTGCAACAACAAACCAGTACCCGCATAAAATCATTGTACCCAGGTACTGTTCAGTATGCACGTAGAGGCAGAGGGCGTGCCATTTTTACAATAAAATATTACCTTTCCCTACTTTTCGAGTCATCAACGTCAATGCAGCTCTTCGGCATTATATGGATGTTCACTTGCAGCAAATCAAAAACTGTGACTCACTAAATCTCAATCATAGATATATTATATACTGAGAAATCAAAACAAACGCCACAGATGGTATGGTTTTCTAAGCACCTGAAAGTACTTATGTATAAATTATCAAATTGTAAATATTTTCCAGTACAATTTGTGTATCTAATCCGTGCACCAAGGTCATAATAAATACACTAGAATATCTAGTGTTTTGAAGAAACGCTATCTCAAATAACATGCAATTCATGATATATAACTTATTGTGAATGTGATGTGAATTCAAATTTACACAAGTCACAAGGCATAATTTCAAACAAGAAAACCCGGGTAAATCTGCAATGTTGGGAAGGCGATACAGTACACAACTTTGTCCTACGCAATGAAAGGCTAAAAAATGTGGTGTTGTTCCTTCCCAAATGTTATTTTTACTTCGGCCCATCCTCATCATCATTATTTTGAAACGAAAGTTTTTCTTACAGTAATCCTATTTCCTGATCCTGGTTGGGTGGGTGGGGTAGGGGAGGAGTTATCTTGTAACACGTCAGTGTCAAAAAACATGTGAGCACAATGCGCTTGAATGGCATCCCACTGTATGCTCTACTCTGCAACTGGAGAAGCGTATGAATGCTACATTTCGTTCCGATTTTTAGAATATTTGATGTGGTCAACATCACTTCCCTGTCCTTGCAAATTAACTTTGTTGAACTTTGAAAAACTACACGGCAAGTAAATATGTCATGTATAATTCATTTCACTACAAAATGAAGAGTGTTGCTTATCCTGTCTAGAACACACATAACAAACTAAATGCATGAATGCTCATTCGAACTCCCCTTTTATTCAACTTTAGAATTTTTTAAAAATATGAATAGCAGTTTCAGATTAACTCGGCTTTGTATTTCTGAACAAGCAATGTAGGTTGGTAAAACCAATGAGAAACACGCACATCCGTCCGGCCCCTGTATCTCTTAGGGGGTGGTACGACCCACTTTTTATGAATGTATAACAGTGGCCTGTCAAATTGTCTAATTATCTATCTGCAAAGGAAAGACTAGATCTAATGAAAAACGAGATTCTAAATCTACATAGACATGTACATTCTAAACGTGCCAGTCTAGCTCTCTATGAATGTTCACTGTCAAATACAAAGCACGCACCGGTATTCTATATCACAACCATGAAAAATGGACCAGTGGTATAAAATAACGATATCAACATACATAGCACTTTTTACTCAAAGCCACCCAGTTTAATATAAGTATATGTCCCACGCAAACAGGAAAGGCCCAGTCCAAAATAATTCACACAAACCTGTCCTAGCCTTCCATAAGGGTGAATTTCTTTTAAAGAAAGTACTACATGTAGTAATACATGTATATCTACATTTGTATAATATTGTTCTCGTTTACTCACTTTCAGTCACCGTATTTTTTCTTAACCTCCAGCGCACCGACGAAAGATCACCTGACATGTCAATGTCAACCTTCGCGACAAGTTACAGGCTATGCGAAGCTGGCTGGTTAGGGAGGGCTGCTGTTATCAGCTGCACCAGAACTGGTACACACAGAGTGAATCCTGACAGACAAGCACGAACTAAGCAAAGGTCAAGTGTGTTCTGGGCTTAGTCCAGTCATTTGCGGGCGTATCCAACGGACGGCCATATTTATATTGAAAGAGAGAGGTGTGGTACGAAGACAAAAGTCGAGCTAAACTCAACTGATTAATACAGAATAAAACCACGTAAAAAATGACCGGGCGAGAACAAACCAGCAACGCAAAGAAAAAGGTGTATGCGAAAGAGAGAGGGGGGAGGGGGTAGGGGGAAGGGGTCGGTGGTTTGACGGGTTCAGCGGTACAGTACGATAAGTGCAAGACGGACTGTCCGGTCTCTCATCCCCTACAACAATGACTGTCTGGTGAAAAGGGGCGGGGGTTTGTTCCATAATCCCAATCCGGAGTGCGGAAAGTCAAGAAAAAACAACTGGATTTGTATTTCGTCCTCAAACGAAGTCGGCCTGGAAAGAAAATTAATGCCTAGACCTAGATTGTAGGCCGTATGCAATGGACATTAATAACATAAACTAGATTTGTAAACTGAATTTTGTTTTGTATGAAAGCATGAGGGGTCACGTTTCCATGTACAATAATGTAATAGTCGTCATCGCCAACAGATCTGGGCTTTGTACGTCAGGGACTGATAAAATTGATTTGGATACCTTCGTCTTTATCTCTCACTGCGCGCACAGCTGCCCCACATAAAACCGTTTGCTTTATCCTACCCCGTTCCCCTCGCCACCTTCTCGCGCACAGGTAGATCTACGTCCAGCCCAGGGAATATCCACAACCGCACGTGTGAAACGAACGGGAAAGGTTGAAATGGAAATCTCCTTTTTAAGGCAATACGTGCGACCTTTTTTTGTTTGCGCTTTCATACAAATTGATCGAATATTAAAATTATTATCAAAATAAGACTATGATAATTCGACAAATCCTCCCCAAAACTTTAAAAAAAAAAGGAGCCTATGTTTCTTCATCTAAACTTCACAAACGAGATCACGTGTTCCCGTCCGCAAATCCTGGTTCTCGTGTTTGAGAGGTCCTGGTTGCATACCACTTGTACATGTAGATTTTCTTTAGGATAGTGCTTTTTCTTTAAGCGTAGATCTAGTCTCCGACATCGTACGCCTTTCATTGCACTTAAGTGCAATATACACGTAATACAAACATCCTACGGGAAAGAGCCGTTAATGGAAACAGAAGAGCAGCCACCGCAAGCCTCACAACGTCTTAGCGTGATTCGTCAATAATATTAAATATTATATATCCAACACAATCCAATTTGCGTGCAAGCACTCAAATGGAAGACGTTTAACCAGTGAAAGCACGCACCGACTTATAACTGGGCGAGAAGGGGAGAGGGGCGATACATTTCACAAGCTATTCACTCATCCACTCCACACATCCTGTTCTCTTATAACCAAACTGATGCACGAAGGAAAAAACGGGAAAGGAAGACGAGCGAGGGAGGGGAAAAAAACGCGTATAACTTCCTTGTACGACTTTGATCAAAACTACCGAGCGCTCTGATAATATCCAGTCGACGGTAACAGATGGTCCTCCTTTTCCAGTTGCCTGACACTCACTGATGATAGACGCACAGCTACCACGATCAAGCCCGCCGTGAGATTCCATAATGGGGCGAGAGTACTGCTAGATCATACGCAGTGAAGCTCTACAAAGGCTTCCCAAAAACGAATGTATGGAGGACTTCTGATTCAGTCAGGCAGAAATACTGGGGCATTGTTCACAGCTTGCAGATTGAGCGTAAGAGTGGGGCGGTCGCGTTATGTAATGAAGTATGAGAGAGTTAGGCATGCTTCCCTAGAAAACGAAATCCAAGCAATGTTGCTGGAAGTAAAAACAATAGAAGTTACATGTGCTTACACCAAGCCTTCAAAACATTCCATCTCAATAACGAAATCAATACTCAACGTTTTGTCTTCAAAATGAAACCAATACCAGACCTGATACCAAAAGAGAGCAATGAAAAAAGGAAGATGTCAAGGTATATTTGAGAGACAAATGTGGCTACACAGTCATATTTTGAGGGGAAGGCGAGTGAAACTAAAGAGTGATGGGGAAAAAAAAGAAGTGAATAATCAAAATTAAATCTTGTTTTACATGAACTGCATAGGAATGTGTTACTAGGAAATAAAATGTGTTACTGGAACAAAGCTCCCCGGGAATGAATGGGTGACACCAAACCGTGCAAGAAGTAAAGTGGGCAAGACCGAACACAATCTTCACAAATGGGAACTTTCCCCAACTGTTCATTGCACATGTGGGCACCCGGACCAAACAATGGAGCACATCCTTTATGATTGTGAAATGGGACCCAAGTGCACTGACATTGATCTTAAAACCTGCAGCCCAGAAGCATAAGCTGGATCCAATATTGGTGCGATACGATATGATGACTAGGAAATAACTCCATAATGTTGCTTTCCAGGATAGAGCTAGATGTACACATGCAAATCAATTAATTCCTCTTACAATTTATTCAGAGCTGGGAAGTTCCATGTTAATATTGTTGAACCCACTATGTTTGTTTGTTCTTTACTACAAACAACAGTAACAGTTCATTCACTCTCATATTTTCTCTCTCTCCAATACATAAACTCATCCCCATTCCTCTAAATCTGTCCCTTAACTGATTTCCGATTCAAAGCGTGACATGTCAAACAACAGATCTAGTTTTCTCAATTACGATGAGTACACTGGGGTGTGTTGTTCCTCTGAGAAAAATTCACAGACACTGGTTTGATTTACATTACCATCAACTCAATGACAGCCATTTTAAGACATGCAAGACTGATCTTTCAGAATCGCATCTTAACATTCGCCATAATCTCACAAAATAGCTCTCAAACCCCTGCCAGCATATCCAATTCATTTGATCATAAAATGTGTGAAAAGGTCAACATTTTGTGGTATCTAGCTTCTCAGCAATCAGCAAAGCATTTAAAAAAATGAAGTGCAAAAAAAAAAAAAAAAAGAGTATCCTCATAACCAATGTACACAAAGGAAATTTCTCTTCAAAAGGTGTGAATAATTATAATATGATTGCTTTTAAAGGATATAAGGTAGAAAAGAAAATCACTAAAATAGGAAGAGAGAACAACAAAAGATTCATGTATTATTGCTATATATTATGCTTTATCACATGCATCAGAAATAACAAAATTGGGTTAAATAAAATTGCATATGAAATAGCAAAATTGGGTTAAATAAAAGTGCATATGAAATAGCAAAATTGGGTTAAATGAAATTGCATATGAAATAATGTAAAAGTAAGTACATTTTTTTTATTGAAAGCATCCTCAAAACCAGTGTATAAAGTTAAAAAAAAAGAAAAAAAAAAAAACTGCACCATAAAGATTGCACATCTGTGAGGTCTAGAGAGATAGAAGAGAAAATACACTACAGGATATAAACGAAAGCACAGCAAAAATTAAAATACCAGTTGCTCATAAAAAGCGAAATTTGTGAGGTCACCGACAGAGATGCAAGTACTTGTATACATGCAAAGCTAAATTTTAGAAAATAAACACTTACCAGATTCTATGTTGATTCCTCATACAAAAGGAATGCTAACGAGCTTCCATTTCACAAATAAAATAATGTAACGACTGCGCGAAAAGAAGTAATCTGAAACAGGATTATTCAACTGTGGAATAACTAAACAAAAACGGAAACAAATTCGATATTTCACTGAACTTGTGATTTGGTTTCACATAGCAATTCTATTTCCACTTAAAATGTGTCTGTAACAAATCATATAAAATTAAAATGTCCAGATTTCTAAGTTATGTTTGTCCATCAATAGATCATCGATCAAATAAATATTGGTAGAATAAAACCAAAAGGAAGTAAAAGATAAGATGATTCACACAAAACAAAACAAAGTAAACGAGTTGTTCATACTGTAACACTACAGTAAAAATGAGATCCAGATTGCTTAGTCATACTATACCAAATTGGTTTCACTGCCATAAACTTTCACCGTATCTTTAATCTTGAGTAACACTATGGACGATTTCTCTCAATCTCATAAATAATATATTTAGGTTTAAAAATAAAATGAAAGGAAAATTTTAAAAATAAAAGATAAAACTGTGTATTTACTATATATATCGAGAACAGCATCATCCAAAGACATGGCATATATGTATCAAATAAACAAAAATCATAGTCACAAAATCAGGATGTAAACTAATCATAGATCTAGGTTAACAATCGCTTTTCCCCTCTCTATAAAAACAAAAATTACTGGCAGGGCAGGGATAAATATATTTTTAAAACATCTTGGTGGGTTTTTTTTTATTATAATTTCTTTTATTAACACCAGTCTCTGAAAGTTGTATGTCTGAATAATGGGGTGGGGCGCATGGCACACATTTCAAAGGGGCAAGAATATTTCAAGCATGAATCCTCAGTCCTGCAACTGTCATAGTACTGAATTTTTATTTGTCTCTTACTATGAGTCACAAAAATATTTTAAGATCAAATTCTGACCCTTTCGCATTGCCCATTCACTGCAGTTTTAAATTGACAATAATACATTATGAGCATTTGTTTTCTGAGTTTTCATGTAGGCTAAGCTCTAGATCTAGATCTAATTATTGACTTTAGCACAGTCATTAAAACTCATGCTGAGGGTGAATTTCAATACATAGCCTATACTTTAAGTTTGGGCTAAAAAAACGTGCAGCTTCACTTGTTAACACAGTGTTAGGCTATTGGGATTGTTTTTTAAACTACTTATCAATCCATGAAGTTAAGATTATCATGGGCATTACATTTAAGCCTAGCCAATGCCTAGGTCTGACTGGCAGGATGTGTAAGAGAATCAATTTGTTGTTTTTTTTCATATCAATCATATAAACTTGATCTAGATCTAGATTTCTAAGTCTTCTTCTTTTTGGATTGAAGAAACTTTTGGATGAGTCACCATTGGCATTCACTTTCACCATACCATGCTTAGACTGAGGATTGACATGATGATCATATGATATTACATCACTCTATTGTTCCTTTCATTTGCCCTCCCATTTTATACTGCATAAAGTAGTGTGTACAAAAAACTTAAATGAAAATATTTCAGCATTTTTACATCACAATTCAATTTAACAATCAAGAATTGTAACAATCCTTTGGCTTGACACTTCCTGAATTTTGGAGTATCTAGATGGCTCAGTTCCACTTCCACTTCCTTGTTCATCGCCGTCTGCTGCGCCCCCACAAAAAGCACGTTATTTCAGACCAATTCTTCACATTAGGAAACAAATTTCATACAATCTAGTGGAAAACCCGATTCATAAAAACAAACAAACATTTACTGAAACATCAATGTAAAAAATCAATTGTAACAAACTTGTGTCATGTATCCAGGAACAAGATGAGAAGTTGAGAACTTTCGACTTTCTGAAAAGAAGGCATGGCATGACAATTTTGCTTTTATACATAAATGTGGTTGATATTTCGCTCAAAACTGCACTCAAAGACTATGTGAAATGTTGAGAAAACGTTACGACTTACCTAGAAGGAGACACGAGATCTTTCGGGTCCAGAAATTACTTGTGAGACAAGAAAACTCGTTGACTTCTCCAACGTTCTTTCAAGATGGATGCTGACACACCGGCCAGGAAGAAGAGGAGGGGCATAAATGGTCGAATTTTGTCCAATCAGTAAGAAGAGAATTCGTGACAATATTCATTTGAAGAACTCTTTGGCGTTAAAGAAAGAAAAAACTATATGGGCCTAGCCTACGTAGATCTATCAGAGGATCATATTCGCACGTGCCGATTTGCAAAGAATACCGGCATGATTGTCCATATCTCATGCAATCAGATCAAGGACCATTCACTAAGCATTAATATCTATATTCATAACAATTAGGCATATCATTGTCAATGCTCTAACAACTAAATGTTAGCCCTTGAAAACTAGCTTAAAAGTTTTAGGACTATTTTTTCTTGCATTATATGATGTTTTTTTTTTAATGATATACTCTGTAGAAAACAATAATTTATTGTGGTATGTCGGCAGAAGTTTGAAACTTGCCCTTTCGATACTTTATTTGATAAAGATTTCTTCTAATTAAGTTCTAATTCTATACAGCAAACAATCTGATGTGTCTTGCGCATGAATACAAATCGAATCATCAAGGGCAGGCCGACGGCCAAGCCCGGAAGACACGCCCTCTTTGGGAGCCGGAAATAGGAAATGCAAATTAAGATGAATAATAGTTTCGCGTTTTTCATTAAAAAATAATTGTTCTTCTTTATCTTTAAATAACGAAGCAGTCGAAGAAGGGCATCTCTCTCTCTCTCTCTCTCTCTCTCTCTCTCTCTCTCTCTCTCTCTCTCTCTCTCTCTCTCTCTCTCTCT
>JBDFRD010452156.1:0-19761 GCA_039654405.1 Bullina lineata | reverse complement strand
TTTCACCGTGTAAAGTCCCAGCCCCCCCCCCCCCCCGACACACAGACACACATACTCACACTGATGACGGCATCAGTCTGAATGTACTCCAAGTTTTCGTTCTTCAAACCCAGTTCCTTGCTTTCCCGTAGCGAGCTGCTGATAATGCCGCTGGTCACTGTGTTGCTTAGCGACAGCGGGCTGCCCATAGCCACAACGAACTCGCCTGGCCGGATGTTCGACGTCTTGCCCAGTGGGATCACGGGAAGACTTTCCTTGGGAAAGAGGAAAAGAGGTGGGTGGGGTGGCAACCATGAACTTGTACTTTCATAGAGCTTGGGGGATGAATGTGTGCTATGAGTTTGGGTTTAAAAAAAGTCATATTTTTGTCATTTAAAAAAAAATTAGTATAGGTCGGCGTTTATATTTATGCCTTTGTCGGAAACATTGCTCATACTCTTCCTGCAGCGGTTGCTGTCAATGTCATTCGTTAAGAAAACGTGCCACGCTACAGTGATAACGGGCATACTTTTACAAGCTTCCTTCAAAAGTTCCTTCAAAGCCAATGAGGACCATATAGCCGGAACTTATCCCGGTTTTGGTAGCATGAATGGGAACAGATGATTTTTACATCATCTCCTAGACAAGACGCTAGTCTCAATGTGCATATCATGTACATCTTAGATTGCCTGTAATTCGTCATACACGCGTATAAACTCGGATCATAGTTTCCGTGTATCAATATCCAGAGAAAGAAACAAAAGCGCTTACTCCAGCATGAATCTGCAGAGTGGCCAAGTCAAACACGGGATCCACAGCGGTCACATGGCCCTCGAGCACGCGTCCATCGTACAGCTTGACGCTCACACTGGACTTGTTGGCCACCACGTGGGCATTGGTCAGGATCAGGCCGGAACTGCGCACCAGGAAACCCGAGCCATTGGACAGCGTCACTCGTCTTCCACTCGTAGGGTGCCTGGTGGGACGACAGAGTTGAAAGGTTAGGATTAGGGTTAAGGGTATATATTGCATTTTTAATTAGCCAAAGGGGCTCTAACATGATCTGGCAGTTGCTGGAGAAAAGTATGTTTAAAAATTAAACATGGTTGGTGGTCTCCCAATAATGAGAGCATGTGGTCCGTAAGTTTGGATAGCGTTGCATCTCACAGTCCATTTAAAGACAAAGTCCCTGTGCGTTCTTCTTCCGTTAAGCCGTAGGCTGACGTGAGAAATTGTTTCAGTGTTATATCTATGTGCAGTAGGCGGCGCTGTGAAAATTGATATCGTCCGTATGGCCGTTGCAGAATCCAATGCAGACACGACGTGATAATACTTAGTCTCGTCTTAACTATGTTCTTAAGCGCGAATTGGGCTTCAGCCTAAGCGAACCAAACCCCAGGATAAGATGTCCAAAAAGTGGGGAGTTTAACCGACACGCTGTCGACTGCCATGATTAACGATAAATCAAAACTTACGTAATCCAAATAGAAATAAATTCTCACAATTCCGTTGTATCATGTCGAGGTCACCAATGTAGCAAGTGTTAATACATCTTGACAAAGAATTTCGTTATGAAATATAGATCTACATTTAATTCCCACATAGACAAAACTACGTGCCACTGGTCGCACGTTCCATACAATCTACAGCTCTTCCAGAATCATTAATGACATCATGCATGTGTTGCGAGAAACGGACGTTGAGTTTTCGGCCGGTCTCACCATTTAATACTTATTTTTATTGATTGTTGTGGGCGTGTGTGTGACGTTTTTTTTTTTTTTTTTTTTTTTTTTTTTGGGGGGGGGTGTTCTGCTGCCTTTTCCACCGTCATTCCTTGCCTGCCAGTCAACTAGATGTCCTATTTTTGGACTCCGAGACTGTTTTGTTTTGATGCGGCTTGGGCTTCATTTGTGTTTCCCCCTATGAAAACAGTACTGTCGAAAGTTGGTTTGTCTCTGTCTATTTTTATGGGATAGCTTCATTTATTGGTTGCTACTTCGCATTTTTCAGCTTCCTGCAGCTTTCATTCACTGTTTTGCATTTATTATTATTAGATCTACATGTAACACATGTTTTATTTATTTAGATCTAGATCTACCATTGATCTATAACTCTAGAATAGAAGTTCGTACTTCCCCTTCACTTCAATGAACACCACAGCAGGTCCTGCTTTCTCCACTACGTCTGCGATGAAATTCCGTTTGCCCAGATTTGGTGTTATAGCTTGAACTGACGACCAAATATTGAAAACAACACCTCGTAACAACCTTGACTTCTGTGCACACGGATCTGCTTCTGTGTCATGTTTTGTTATTGATAATCCGATGAAAAAATATACAATTCCAAAACTCCCTCCCCAACGCAATGTGCTTATCAACACTCTCAGTCTCAGATTGCCTGTATTTTGTCCGAAACCACGCATAGATTCAGAATATTTAACACGTACTCTACATTGTCTTGATCTAAATCTAGATCTAGATCTGAGACTATTTTCATAAGGTAACGTCTCTGTCATTTGAAAGGCAAAGCGGGGGCAACTTTTTCTTTTCTGCACTTGCGGAAATATGCTCCGCATAGATCCAGGCCTAGATCTAGAACAAGTCTGTGTGTGAAATTTTGCGACATATGATAGATCTGTCACTTTCTTCAAAAGTATGCTATTTCTAAAATACATCGCCATTACAAAAAGGAAATTTCTTGAATTTGCAGTGGAGTGGCAGGCGATTCTTCAGGCTCCTAAAGTTCTATTTATTTAGGCGAGCATCCCCTTGTGGGTCCAATCAATAAAAATTGGCCTTGCTGCAAAACAAATCATTTTAAAATTTCTTTTTTTTTTTTTTTTTTAGATTTTTGACGTAAATCTAAAACAAATTTTATATTCTTTTTGCATATTGCAAGAAATAAAGGAAACATGACATTTGCACTAAAAAACAAAACGAAATAATTGTTTAATAATTTCAAATGCACATACCCAGCGACGTTTTCACGCAGGAATATTTTTTGTTCCTTAGTTGAAGTCTAGATTTTAATTTTTAAATATTTTGAAGCTCTTTCTTTTTTGGAAATTACTTTTATGCGTGGAATCAATTCAACATCAGAGATGTACATGTAAAGATTGCTGTGGCTTGAAAGCAAGTGTTATGTTGTGAATCAATACAAAAGGCCTAGGGTCAATATACCTCCAAAGTAACAGATTTCAGAATGCGATTTTTAATGCATGCTAGAATATGTTTGTATACGCCATTATCATGTTGAGAAATTAGTTACCTCAAAGGCAGACTTCTATACAGTACCGATCAAGACAACAACGCAAGAAGTTGAACTCTGAACTTTGAGAGGGAATGAATCATTTCAACTCGGTCTTGGGCTTCCTCTGCCTCTGGATTTTACATTCCGGAACTCAGTAGATGTAACTTTGACATCTAGATCTAGATCTAGATCTACACGCGCAAGATCTAGAATCTAAATCTAGATCTAGAATAATGAACTCCAAATTTCATTGTTAGTAATGGTGATTCTGAAAAGAACAGAAAAAATACCATGAATCACTTCAGTATTGGATTGTATGCAGTAACATTTATTGTTTTGCTTCCTGGAACTCTCATTGTGTGCTCCTCTGCTGATGCTGCTAAAGATCAGAAGTCAAATGAGGCATTTGCTGCAGTACCTTATCCTTTTGTTAAAGGTACATGCTTCTTCTTTCTTTTTTTAATACTACAATAAGAATTTTCTTTCTTGCACCACGTCATGTGTCCTGAAAACAACGATAGTCATACTGAATATAATTTAATTTTTTATTGCGGCCCTGTGCTAGTATGCTCCACAAGGAGCCAAGACGATTAAGTCAAGTTGTTTTTAATTATGAAGTCTGGGAAAACTAGGAACTGTGTTTGCTAGACTTTGCAGCATCTGGTCACCTCATGTCCCTCTATTTAAGCAGCAATCTTCTTTGTATTAACATAACACATCTTGAGGTGGTGTATAACAGTAAGGTTTGAAAGCAAACCTACATTTTAATGTGGAAAAATGATTCTTTCTCTTTAGCATGGTAAGTTTTTTAATGATGAATAAGATCTAAAAATGTTCTTGCTTTTTTAGACTTTATGCTGTTTCATCTTTTTTTTTTTTCCAGAGAAGTCAACATGCCCTGGCAGATACTGTGGAAGAATGCCTGGAGAGGAAAAATGTGGGGTAAATATCAATCTTCATGTACTCCCAGTTAACTCATCTTTGTGTGATGGAAATGAAACATTTCCTTGCAAAAATTTCATTAATTTCATTTCGCGTTATATATTATGTAAAATGCATCATGACAATGGATCTTTGTGTGTAGAATTTCATAGTGTAGGAAATTGCCTCTTTATAAAAAATGAAATAGAATGATGATATGGGACAGAAAATCGGCCTGATAATTTTCTACCAAAAACAAAATTGATCAAGTTGTATAAGTAAGAGCACTCTCATGCCAATAATTATAATCATTTGCAATCAGTACATGAGACAAGTGAAGCTCTTTCAGTAGTAAAAAGTATATAAATATTTTAAAGTCTTTTACCATCATTCTTATAGAGACATTTTACTTTTTGCTTCCTGGTATTATTTGCACTGGAATTATTAGCAGACTGTTTGAGTTAGTAAACACAAGAAAATGTTGTAAACCGTGCCACAAATTTCAAGCCATGTGAAAAAAATGGTTGCACATATTATAACGAGTCTCTGTTTTGGCAGTTAGCTAAAGAGATCACAAGAAAAAAATTAATGTACTCATTGAGCAATCATAATATGATCATGTACGCCATCAATTTCCTTTTCTCTGCAAGGCATGCCCCCGGGGATATGCACCCAGCTCTGAGTCTGTGTGCCTACGATGTGACAGCCATCCCACATTCTATGACTGGCTCTATCTGGGCTTTATGGGGCTTATCTCCCTTGTGCTGCACTGGAGTTTCATAGATAGCTTGTCTCGTCCAAAGAGGTCGGTTGGTGTTATTGCTTTTATTCATGAAACATTTTAATAGAGTAAGTACCTCTATAGAAGTAATTTTTCAAGTGTATAGTAGAGTTTTATTTATCATTAGATATATAACTATGAAGGCCTTGGGTTTTAAAACAATAATGAAATGCGGTTGAATATGTACATGATACTTTTTTTTTTTACTGTACATTCATACACATAAAATGGTGTGTGAATAAGTTAATTTGGAGTGATGATTATTTAAACTGAAAATCACAAGGTACCTCTTGAAAATTGTTATGCCACTTGATCTTGAGAAATTTAGTAATAACTTTTACGATCTTTTTCACAATTCTTAGACCACTTGGAGTTATTTAATTTACAATCTTCATCAATGGCATACATACTATAGTAAATATTCATGGAGGACTTTCAGGGCACCTTAACAACCATTCACTGTAACACATACACACATATCCTCACCTCTAAGAAGTTTTCAGCTTCTTCTATCATGTCTACTACTTATTATTATTTATGTATTATTCATTACAGGACTGTGTTGCTTTTGCATTTGTCTGCCCTTATTGAAACCCTGCTGGCAGCTTGGCTGACTTTGTTTTTGGCTGATCCAGTTGGGAAGATGGAAGTTCGCTCATGCTCTATCAGTCACTTCAGCGATTGGTACACCATGATGTTCAACCCAAATCCTGATTATTACAACACAATATACTGCACACAGGAGATTGTGTATCCTCTGTGAGTACTTTTATTAACAACATGTAGTATACTTTGCTTGAGCTTTTATTAACTCTCACTAAATGATCAAAGTGCTGTGTAAATACATTCCCTAATTAAGTAGCATTACGCTGGTATCTATTATTATATGTGAATCTGCTTTAAATAGAGAAAAGCATGTCAGAGTGAACAGGGTGTGACTGGCTGTGTTATACTCCAGCAGTCACTTAGCATACAGCCCTGTTTGGCTGTGTTGAACTCTAACAATGAATAATCTTTTAGTCTGGTTTGGCCAGGTTAAATACAAAAGGGTAAAAAGCAGTGTTCTTATAATTCACAGCTACACATTGGTGATGATCTACTATACTCTGTCCCTGGTGTTCATGATGTTGATTCGTCCCATCCTTTGCTACAAGCTGTCGGGGTGCCAGGGATCACGTTCAATTTATGCCGCTCTCTACTTCCTGCCCGTCCTCATCCTCATTCATTCAATATTTGCTGGAGTGATTTGTAAGTTCACAGTCTTTTGATTTTTTCTTCTTTTTTTATCTTCAGTTATTTAATTTTTATTTTTCTTAATTATGTTTTTATCTTTTACTTTAAGTTTTAAATATAAACCCTAAAATTGATCATATCACAACGTGTACTGCTTGTCATTGCACAGGTTTGCAATAATATTATTCAAGGCTGTAAGAAATGTTTGTGTCATGCTGCATTGTGCCGTTATTGTATTTGTAAGCAAAAGAACATGAAATCACATGTGGCGAAAAAGGACAAACATTATGCAAGCAGGGGCACATCATTATTATGTCAGTAGATCTGGCTTTGGGTACTCCTGTGATTACTATTTGAATGTCTGTTTATTCAAAGTGATTATTTTTGTCCCATCAAAATGTATAACCACACATTGTTGAATGGCTGATGGGTGTTCTGGAAAAGACTGTTGGATTATGATACAAGAAGTTTATGATGATGGTTGGTGTGATGACACTATACTCGATGCGGTGTAGAATCTGATTTATACAGAAAGAAACTGTAGTCAAGAAAAGGAAACAGCCAGATATCAAAATGCATATTTCTACATAACAAAACATGGTATTCAAAATTTAAAATGTTGGAAAGTCAAGAATTTGTTTACTTTATTACTTCTGTGAATGATATTTGCTCTCTAAGTTAAGATGATGTTACAGTTTTCACACAGAAAAGTTTTCGGTATACATAATATCTTTTTTTTTATGACAGTTCTCCCTTCATTGAGTAATGTTGTATCTCTTTATTCAGATTATGCTTTTCCTTACATCATTGTTGTGGTATCAGTCATCACAAGTGCTTGTCACCTTGCAACCGAAGAAGACCAGGTATATTTCTGTGAAGTAGATATATTCAGCTTTCTTTTTAGTTTCTATGATTCTATGCTTGTCCAATTTTTTTTTTTATTTTGTGGTGACAAAAATTGCATGTACTCAGCCCATACCGGTATGTTTTTCAATTTGTAAATCAAGTCTCAAGATCCAATTTACCCCTTTTGTTATTTTATCATTTTTTTAAGTGACAGTTATTTTTTATCAGTTTAAGAGCTACTTTCCAACTGTATAGTATTGCTTTCTTGGTCAGATTTTCTTCAATGTTATCATGTTGTTAGATTGGATCCTGTGAATGGTTACAAAGTTACTTTTGTTTCCATTGAGTATTTTACATTTGTCTCTTACTTGTGATTTTGTTTTCTGTGACTGAGTTATCATTATGCTGTTGGTTTTTTATTATTTTTTTATACAAAGGGTGACACTCTTCTGTATAATAGAATAAATAGGCCTACAAATTATATTTTACATTCTAGTAACTGATTTTATTTTCTCATTACATTTTATTTCACTGTTAGATTCCTTCTTTTTTCTTAGAAAGTTTCTGCAAAAGCAAAACCGTCATCATCCTGTCTTCAAATAATGTAGTGAATACTTTTTTGCTTCTTTCTAAATCCACCATCGTTTTTTTACTTTTTTTTGTTTTGTTTCAGACAATGAAAGAACTTGTGAAACAGAGCTTCACCAACGTGAGAAATCTGACCATTCTACTTGGCCACTGGATGCTGCATGCTTACGGCATCATCTCAATCACATTACTGGTCCAGCCAATGTTCCACGCTCCACTCATAGCTCTGGTTCCATTCCCGACCATTTTTTACATCATTACTGTTCGTTTCACTGATCCGTCTTTAGTCTTTCCATACAAAAGTTGTAACCTGCAAGGCACCTAGTGTGCTAAGGTCTTCTGGATTTTCTTTTAAGCCTATTTAATAGGTGTATGTAGGATGACTATGGACCGAATGCATGGATACAGAAAAGCTATTCTGTGAAAATCGTGATACCCGTCATAGATTCTGTGCTTTATTGACCACCTTTTCTTGCGGTAAATGTAAAAAGATACTGCTTGGAATGATGAAAAAATACAGACATGGTTTACTTGAAAAGAAGAGCGAGAAAGAGATAGAAAGATGTGTGTTACTCATATGCAGGAATATATGATTTGTGGCAAAGTTGGTTTGAAATCTCCTTTGATATGAGAGAATGCCTTGATTCCGGTGTGTTGGAGATGGCGATATCATTTTCACTTTTATTCCAGTCTCTATTTACTGATCCATTGTTTTCAAATAGACTAATAGAATCTATATTTCTTCATTATTTTGGGCGCAAAGGAAACATTCTGATATAATACTTGGCTTGGCGTATTTTAGAAAACAAGTGTCATTGCATGATGAATGAACATTGACAATCGATGGCACAAAATGGACAAGGATAGATGTTTAGATTATTTAGAAAACATATCTTCTGTGTGTCTCATTCTCAGTAGAGAAGGGCGTTGTACAAATCTGTCTATTTTAAATGGGACGGTCATTGTTTTCAGCAATCCAGGGTTCTTTTTGTAGCAGGTGCACCCATTTTTCCGTTGTGAAATGTGGCGCTGATACTTATATGAAGGCAGAATAAAGTATCTATCATTGATGACCGGCTAACATCATTAAACAATGATTTTTAGACAGGTGAATTTGAATCTTGCCTTAGCGCCATGGAACATTCTTACCCTGTAATTGGTCTTGTTTGTAAAATTTATGTTGTCACTTCCACTCTGTGCAGTGCATAAAACAGTTCACTTTATGAGATTTTAATGTGATATTTCCTTGTTTGATTCTTCCTGTTACAAGTGATGTAGTATTCTGAAAAGTGATGGTCTGTGTAAAATGTGTTTGCTTTTTATGCTTTGTTATTGCCATTTGTATAGATGTTATTCTTGCATTTTATGTCATTAAAATGAATTTTGTTTAAAACATCTTGTGATTTTGTTTTAATCTATTCCTTTTGTACACTTGCTTTCATTGATGATCGTTTCACTTAGATTCATATGTGTAATATCACAACAAGTGTGTTAAATGTGGACCAAGTTTGATTTTATTGCAAAGAATTACTTGTCAAACCTTCTTGGTCCAAGAAATTTGTCCTTAAAATATCACCTGTCAGTGTTAAGTGCTAAGAAGAGATAGTTATAAGTACAGTGTCCAAAACATAACTCAACAAATATTTGAATGTAAACACTGTACATGTAGCTCTGTTGTGACTCATACATGCCAGTGTCTTCCGAGAAAACGTTCATCCAGAAACCCAGCTGTTCAATTTTTCTTTCACTTGTGATTCATATCCAAACAAACGAGTTCAGTTCTTTTTCAAAGAGTTTTCTTTATTGAATAAGGAAAAATTTAAACAACAATCAATAAGTGTAGATAAAGTAATTAAAATCTGATCACATACAAAATAGCAACCATGGTGACAGGACAATAAATCAAGGACACTCACAATGCAGGTGTGTAGGACGAGGTAAAATCAAGGACGTTTGACGATGCAGGTGTGGAGTAAGGGAAGAGAAAGGGGGAGAAAACATGCAGTGGTGCTCACATGAAGAAAAACACGGATGGGTGCTCACACGAATGAAGAGTTTAAAGAGGAAAGATACAACACACAAAGAGAGGAATGGCATGATAGCCAGGATGATAGAATTGTACAGATACACTGAGTTTAAAGAAAAAAAAATTCTGCTGACAATATAATTGTGCTATGCAAAAGCAGGAATGGAAAGAAACCTTTTAGTTTTTTAGGTGGGTTTTTTTTCACATTTGAGGCTGAATGACTTGCATCATATTGTCTACTACGGTATAAATAGAAGTGTGAACCAGGTTGATGACAGTGATGATGCATTTTTTGTTTTGCTTAATACATTTTTGCATTGAGGTAAAATGATTGTATAAATTTATTTTAAAATCTATTCCTACGTAGAAACTTGTGACCCTTTTTTTTTATATTTATTTAGATCTACCTATAAACGTACTCTGTCAAAGAAATGGTGATTACTAAAATATTCAGTAAACGGGGGGAAAAAGAAAGTGTGAGAAAAATCACAATACTTAAACTTCCAAAAATATTACCCCTACAAAAATATGTGCAACAATTTTTTAAATGACAATAAATGAAGCAAATGTAATAATTGTAACTTTTTATACAGACACACTAGTGCAAGAGTTCAAAATGTGTAGGCCTATGTAATCCTAAAGAACAGGTGTTGAGAACATCGGCTTTGGGCTTGAAATTCACAGGCACACACTTATAAGTGTGTTCATAAAGTAAACAGTAAACCTAATCTTAAGATGACAGATGCATACTTATTAGTGATCAAAAGATATATACCTAATCCTTAGGTGACATACACACAGTCGCATGTTCAAAAAGTAAGCTTCTCACTAAAACCTGACAAACACACACTTCAAGTGATTTCAAAATGTAGGCCAAATCATGAGGTGACAGACAACTAGAAAGACACACACGTACATGTTCAAAAGAGGCCTGCTATTTTCTTGACATTCAGTGGGACATATCACAGGTGCACAAAATAAGTTAGCAAGATGACGATGTTGCTCATTATGCATACACAGGCTCAACAGATGAGTTGTTACCCCCGGTTTAAGAGCAAATTTCCGGAATGCAAGAAACTACCCTCTGAAGTGATAAGAAATTTCATAAAAGTTCTGCGCTTTTCAATGTTGACTGCTGGATACCATAAATAAAAGTGACTATTTCATGATCATGCTAGATTCTGAAAATTTTTAAACCACAATGTGAAGAAACAACCCTTTCCAAACTGCCTTTGAATGCCAACCACCTACTGATCACCGTTAAATTAACTGTAAAAGATTATAATATAAGTCTTTGCTGTAATCAGTACAATATGTATGTCAATTCGCTCCACATGTATGAACAAAAATATATTTAATTTCAGAACAGAGGACAAATTCATAAAATCTTCCAGAGCACGAAAGTATTGATAGCAGAAACCAGTCTGACTCTTTACGGTAACATCAAAAAAATAAGATGGTAGTAAAGTAGAGAAAAATATTATACAAGAGGAACAACATTCAAGCACATTTACCATACAGAAATGCTGTGATCAACAACCCAAGTTGTAATCAAGAGTCAAAAATTTTGGCTTTAATAAATTTCTATGAATAGGAAAACGCTTTTGGCCTAAGATTTCTTCTTTATGACTAGCAGCCCCTATTTATCTCCGACAGGTACTTTCCACGATTACAAGATAAAACAGCCAGATCGTATAATCTTTGGTAGCAGAGAAGGTCAATAGAGATAGAAAAAAAAGGCAGTACACAACAGTTGCAATGGCTAAAGCAATGATCATAGTAATAGAAAGTATTGCGTCTTGACTACAGCAACATCTTTGAACCTCTTACATGAACCTTCAAGGAGATTTATCTCTAACAAAACAAATTGACTGTCAACTCAAAATCCTTCCGAATATATGGACCTAAATTCTTGAGGATTGAAGTCCTTAAAATAAGCATTTGTGGAAGTTCATTCTTTTATACATTCTTTGAAACTGCACTGCTTGTCTGGAGCCATGACGAAACTGATTTTTATTTTCATTTCATAAAAAAACGGAAAAAGAAAATGAACACCAAGTTTTACCCTGAAAAAACCTTGAAATGACACAGCAGAACAAACGATGGAAAGTTGAAACATTGTGAGAGTGGAGGGAAAGATCTTATGCCATTGTGAATGCATATATATGGACTTGTTATTTACAAACTTTTCCTCACCTATCTAATTTACAAAAGTAATATGAATAGTACCCTTTGATAAATTATATTTATATGAATATTATACATGACTATTGTAAGATTCTTTCGAAGAAAGAGGTCATATCAATGTACAAATAACACTACAGCCTTAACTGACCCCTTAGTATAAGAACCTAAATATATAACACCGTATTTTATTGAAAATCTATAAACTCAAACAAATCAAAATTCAAAAAGATGCAGCAAAACCAAGAAAACAAAATTGCCATAACACAAAAAGAAAAAATATTGAGTGTCTTGAATAGCAAAAATGTTAAATGCTGTCTAATCATAATATGGATCAGATTCATGCAGACAGAATACTTCTGACATACATCCTTTTGCGCTATGTTCAAGTACAAAGGCCCTGTACTTAAATATAGTAAAATATATATATATGCAAGACCCAATTCCATGGCAAATGCATGCCAATTTGTCGTTTTCACATTACATACCAATGGTTCATTTTTCAGGCTAGCGTCAAAATGCAGCACCCTATGTTAATTTATTAAGCTTTCATCCTGCACTTTGTTTTTAAGTGCAGCAGGTCGCAATGCTTCTCAACGAAAGTATTCTGTTGTGAAAACAGGTTTTCAACAAAAAAGAATTACCAAATCAAACATTAAGACCAACATGAATTACTTTGGGTCCACTATGACAAACTGAAGATACTGCAGTGGTTGCAGCCTGGCCAAGACGCTACTGACTAAAAGCTAAGGATAGTACCTTCTAGAGTACTCATAGCTGCTTTCACACTTCACACTTGATGTAGCAAGACTTTTTCAGTGAAATGATGTCTAAACAAAAGCACGCATGAATTCGCTTAAGTTCAGTATTGATGTTACTGCTGAATTCAACTTGAAGAAATTCTCAAAATTTGATTTCAAGGAACCTCTACGAGTCCCCAGAATACTGTATTTACCTGCATTCATCAGTGCTGCATTAACATGACAAAATCCAACATCTAAATGACTTGCTGGCCTTAATAAATGTGATCATGATCATTCTGAATTTTTCTTGATTAAAGGGTGAAGGGTAATCCTAGTGAAATCATAGTTCACCAAGTCAAATAATTGTGAGGAACGCATGCAACTAGAATGGAACACTTGGCAAGAACATGATACGTGCACATATTGAGGATCTACAGAAGGTAACATCAATGCGATGATAATCCATTTTACATCTCCGTTAACACTTTTTTGTTTTTAATTTTTTTAAATGATGCATCACACATCGATTTTAAAAGTAAAAGCTATCAAACATAGCAACATGAGAGATCTGACAAGGTAAGGGAGGTAGAGAAAAACCTACAGTCCACATAGAACCTTTTGTCCAAACTGCTTCTGTCAATTTCTACACAGTCAACATCCAAAGGAAAATCAAGCAAAACAAAAAGATTAATGGTACATTTCCTAGTGTATAGCGTAATACAGAAAAAGCATTCACCTGCCGTACATATACATGTAAGTTAAAATTGAAGCTGACAACCCTAAGAGTAACAGACTTTTCATGAGTAGATCCAGATGCCAGAAGAAAAAGACAATTTTAAAGACTATGAAAGCAGGAGAGTTGCAGCAATTTTAACCACCTCACGAAGAGAGAGAAAGAGAAAATTTGATTTAATCAGAAATATAAAAAAAGCAATTTAAGCGGAAAACTAACTCACAATGATGGGCTGAGATAAGTAGAAGATTAAATTAAACAGAAGACAAGAGCAAATATTCCACCATTGGTAGCCATTAAATACCAATAACTATATAAGTATTACTACTTCCTCTATGGTCCACAATCATCTACACAATAAATCATCTGTATTTCCTTCTTGCTGCATTCAAGTAAGACATTACATATATATGATAACCCTCCCCCAAATAAAACAAACCAACACAAGAATGACAGAAAGTAAACTACACATCTACAAACCTTCTCATGGGTTAATAAAGCAAAAGTTAAAAACATTCACGGTTATGCTTTTTCAACGTCAAAAACTTCAAAGCAAAAAAAAATATTAAAATTAAAAAAATCGAAACTTAAAAAAAATCAAACAATATGGCCAATTGAAAAAAGGGAAATGAATGTTTACATATAAATGTATCCCTCATGTACCTATACTTAGTTTTCTCACTTCATCACTCAAATGAATAAACTAAGCCTACACTTGTTCAACCACATCACACTTGCATTACTCCTAGTCACACAGCACATGCAGCAGTTAGGACCATTCACATAAAGTTCTTGCTTCCCGTGTCTCTCAAAGAATTCTTCCCCAGTTGCTGGCCGGCAGCAGATGGTATGTCACTAGCTGACCATGTTTCTCTTGGTGGAAAGTTTGCCGAAATACAGAAGATAAAATAATCCCAGGGAGAGCTGCTCTACACATCCACAACCATCTTCTTGTGAACATCCATGCTTCCTACAACCTGCAAAATAGAAAGATCCAAAAGAACAATAAAAGATCTGAACACTAAACATATTGGCCCAACCATGTCCAATACATGCCATAGGGACCATCAGGGACATAGGGACTCTTCAACTCCGGCAGGAAGCTTAACAATAGCCTTTTGGCTCCTAGCAGGAACTTATCTTACACTTGTATGGAGGAATCAAAGCTTTTCTTTTTTTTTTTTAAATTATTCATACGATTCAAAAGTTATTTCATACTAACAGAAATGACTGAACCAATTTCAATTTTGTGTAATCAATATTTGGAATGTAAGCACAGATTTTCATGTGGTGCCATGGCTGAATGGTTAGGCTGCCAGGCTCACAATCACAGGGTCATGGGTTCAAATCCAGGGTTTGTGTCATTAGGAAAAACATGTAGTAACACAATTTTTCCTTTTTCCACAGGTGCAACATTAGTAGTACCAGCTTATTCCACTCAGGCAATAAACTTAAAACAGCTTAACCTTCCAGGTTTTGAAGGTAGACAAAATCAAACTAGATTACCTCCTCATCAGGGTCTGATCTGAAAAGTAGGTTTGCCTTCCCAGCAAAATTATGCAATCAAAGCCTCTAAAGTCTGATCCAACAGAAAAGTATGTACACTAACATTTTACTGCTCTCTTTGCTATAGGACAATTGTTCCTTATACTAGAAAAAAAAAGGACCAGGGTGAAGAATTTAACAGGCCCCTTCAAACATGAAACGTAAATGATCAGATTTTACTTTGATAAATGGGAATGGGTCTGCAAGTTTGCAATGATTCAAAAGGTAATACTGTGTAACTATTTTCTCTTCAGTGGTACTCTTACTTTAAAACAGAAGCTGGGAGGCGGACTCTAAAAGAAATTGGCAGAGACAAAATTCTTCGTAAGCAGTAATGGCTTATAATCCAGCTGGAAGTGCATGTCTTTCTTAAGTACACAAGACCAGGACAATTAAAGTCAGGATTTGAACCCACAAACTTACAACAGTATGTTTGGCAAACTTATCTGCTCACATAAAGTCACAACTATAAATCAATAGTAAGGAAAGTGAATTTCCTTCGAGGCCCAGAACTGGAGCTTATCTCCATTTAGGTAGCGCGAAGCAGAACAGATGGTTTTTACATCATCTTCTACACACGCTAGTCTGTCAATGTCATAGGTCTTCTTCTCCAGAAGATTATGCCAGTACCCAATTCGCAACTGGGAGGGGAGAGGAAAAAAAGGTGTAAAGTGTCCTTCCCGAGGACATAACACAGTCACACAGAATTCAACTCACTATCAATACTAAGCATTAGTTGTTATAACTGTCTGAAACCAAAAAAAAACAAACAAAGACTTACATCACAGAATTCTTCAAATGAGATCTTGCCATCTCCATCAGTGTCTGCATGAATGATCGTTTTATCAACAATCTGCTGCAGTTGTGTATCCCTCAGGTTGTTACCAACCATCATTTTTAAGACTTGGAACAGCTCACCATTGGAAATGTAACCGTCTTTATCCATGTCATAGATCTTGAATGCAACTGAAACAGTCAAAAAGAAAATCAATCCTTGTAGCACTTTCTTATATTCATTGACCATTTCCATTTCTGACTTCTATGCTATAGTTATCATTGTGGGCATCTTCAAAATAACATTGCAGGAAAATGTAGCAGATACCACCCACTACACATTACAGCTTACTTGCAATAACTTCCAAGATTTAGGCATAAAAATAACTTCAAGTTTAGAAAATTAAACAATTTTGTGCTTCTCTAAACTTTGTCACATGGCATTAATGCCCAAGTTGTACCATCCAGACATATCCGCAGTCTGTGTATAATGTTAAATGACCAATTCAAATGTAGACAAATAAAATGTTGATGATAAGTTGTAAAGTATTCAAGAAATTAAAATACCAATTAAATACTTACATCTCAGTTTAGACTCTTTGTCTCCTTTAACACTGAACTGTGAAATTCCTTCTATAAATTCTGGGGGGGGAAATGCATCATGTAATGAGTAACATTAAAGAGGTGAAGAAGATGGTCATGAAGGAATGCATAAAACAAAATCTACTACAGAAAATAATGTTACCTGTACTAAAAGAAAAAGGCAAATCAAAACAAAATTATGGAAAATTGAAAACAATCCATCGGATCCCCACTTTGAAACAGTAAAATGCTTGATGACTATATATAGATTTAAGCTTTATGACTCAGTCAACACACGTATAATTATAATGTAAAGTGGCCTGTCTAAAACAAAGTGCGAAATCATTTTCAAATCCAACTGAAATAAATGACGTACCATAGATTTATTCTTGTAAATGGCTATTCACTATTGATGTTCACTGACAACAGATTTTAACAAGTTGAAATTTGATATTAAGTTGCTCATTTACTAAATTAAACTTTAAGTCTTTACACTGTTTGAACAATTTTAGGTCCCCCCCCCCAAAAAAAAAAGAAAAACCTTCACCAAAAGTTAACAACACTTTCAGTGATCAAAAATGGTCATCATGTTTCGATATACTCGCCTCAAGAATTTTCTAGTTTGCTCACTAGCTTCTGAAAAACACCAAGAGCACAAGAACATACCTTTGAAATCCACTTCTCCATTCCCGTCTGTGTCAAAGATGTCTATCACCCTCTGGACAAGAGGATTCTGGTGTAACTCAGGTAATGACATGAATTCATCAATGCTGAGGGCACCAGAATTGTCCAAATCAAGCTTTCGGAACCTTTTGCCGAGTCGCTTGATTTCATCCATATCAACTGTGAATGATAAAATATATACACACATTAAGTTTATGTTAAAGAATAATACCCTGTTATTGCATTAACTAATTAACTTGAGTCTAGTTAATGTTCTTTCAAAGCCCTTAAGGCCCAACATACAGAGCTTATCCTGGAATCAACAAGGTGGAGCCAAAAAGACGATACTAAACCACCTCACAGACAGTCTGTCATAAGTCTTCCCCAAAATAAAGCTGGTACCCAATTCACACCTGTGTCAGGGGAGCAAAAATGAAAGTTACATATCTTTCCAAAGTATACAATGTGATCACCATTAGGATTCAAACTGAGAACCCTTGGATTAGAAGTCGAACACACTAACCTTCTGCCACCACACTATTTGTGTCTAGATAATAGCCAAGTAAGTCAATCAGTTATAAAAAAAAACACCCATTCTTAAACGTAACAATTTTTTCACATCAACATTTCATTCCTACTGCTTCAATAATACTCACAGGTGGAACAGAGTTCCATGGGAAGACTTGCTTCATTACCCTGAAAATTGACAAATTGACAATAAAATGAGTTACTAATATGATATTACTAATGTATTAAAAAATATGGCTAAAACTCAAAAACTGATCTTGGATAAAAGTCAGCAATATTTATTAATACCATGTGACTTGACTTACTTATGCCTCTTGATTCCTTAAGGAACATAGGGCCGCAATTAATACCATGTAATGAGAACTAATTTAAATCCTCAACCCTCTGACACTATTCTCTCATCCGATCCTTATTTCCATAGCGAGTCTACAAAAGAAGAATCAAATAATGAACCAACAAATTAGTCTATTCTAAAAGGCCTAGCTTCACATCTTGAAAAAAAACTTTTAGAGAATTACATAATTTTTGTAGTATATTAAAGAAAAAAAAACCAACCCTCTTTGTAAGTACTACCCAATAGGCTGCTGTTAGTCAATCCATCTACACAGCAAACTAAAGAAAGATCAAGGATCAAGGTAATATTGTTCAGCTCAAAAAGGATGCTGAACAAAAATACAAGACTCAGTCACATTTTCTTGTTTCCTAAAAGAAGTTAGAAGATTGTGATCCAATTACGGCCAATTAGTTAGCCATGACACCACAAGGACAGCCGAATGGCCGATTAAATCGTCCGTCAACACTTGTAGGGTTGACGATCAATGTATTGATGTTAAAAATAAGAGCAGCAAGTTAAACGCATGGCGCAATTCCAAGTTTGGGCAAGTCCGTAGCTAAACATTCGGCACAACCCAGTGTATCTCCCTGCAAGTGTTCTAATACACTTTATGCAGGACAAGGATAATTTTCAACCCTGGAAGCTCACAAAATACAGTTCCATGTCCGGCCGTGCGAGAACTACGGGTCATGTAAAGAACGTAGATCAACGTTCTCTCCGGACCAACTGGGAACCCCAAAGGACGTATTTCAATGTTTTCGACCTCAACCCTCTTCAGTAGAAAATTTTTCATTGCTAAATACAATAAATGTGTCACTAAAGAAATATACCAATGAAATTTCGGTATTTCTTTTTGGCGGGTTTATCTATATTTAGTGCCTTTATCAATGGGTTTTCAGATGCTTTGTCGGGCTTTGTGTGATTCTGCCGTTTGCTTGTAAATCTAGGCCTACACGGACCAATCGACGTAGGTATTTTGTTTTTGCTTTTGCATCACTGCTGTTGATGTCCCCACTCTTGTTAGAATGGAGGACCTAAACATTGTTTGTCTTTATATTAGGAATTTATCTGATGGCTGACACTGAATTTTATGGGATTGAAAATACATTCCGACTTTGAGGAGACAGATCTGCATCGCATTTCACTGATACAGTTGGAAGAAAATTTGGATGATTCATTCATAATGTAAGAAAAAGTGAAGCGTAAACAACATTTTCAGTTTATTAGCTTTCCAAAAAATAAAAGGGGTTTTGTAGACTTTATAAGTAATTAAGTTGTAGACTGCTAATTGTCCACACCACTCAAAATTGCAAGAGAGCAGCTTGCCATGCGCCATTTTTTACACTGAGCAGGGCATGACGAGGTGACTTTTTTTATCAGAATTTCTGGTCACCACAGCACCGCTACTTAAAACATGGTAACTTACATTTTATTTTGGCTAGCAAATTGGCACCGGCCTGTTTTACCCGCAGCCTGTCATGTAAACAATCGGGACCGCAATTACATCTAGATCTACAGATATATCTACAGTCGAGCACGGAAAACTCGAACTCGTCGGGGACTGGAAATATCCGAGATATCCGTAATTCATTATTTCCGTGAAGACACTTGTAATAGAGAGAAATAAAGAAAAAAAAACAAAGGAGGCTATTGAACATGGTCCGGGCTTGTTGGAACAAAACAAACAAAGCCTTCTCAATAGCGTCAGACTTTACCGTGTGTTGCTTCTTCTTGTTCGGTTGGCATCCCTCGCTAATACTGTTGACTTATTCCCGATTTTTGATGAAGGTATACAAAGTTGACTTTGGTATTTCAAACTGTTAACAAGTTTCAGTTTTGCTGGTCGACGAGAGCTAAAATCTCTTTCCTAATGTTAGACAGTTGTTTAGTTTTTCTCTTTTCTGCCATGGTGGAGTAGACCGATGAATCGTCGATATCTTGTGAGCAATAAGCCGTGTGATGCAACATGAAAGTAGGCTCACTTCTGCGCATTACACTGGCTGCGCCAAAGATAACGTCACACAATGCCACACCGCGTTCACGCTTAACCTC